>JAOEHQ010047572.1:0-10745 GCA_025447715.1 Asclepias incarnata | reverse complement strand
GGGTTAAAATTTTTAAATATAAAATGCCTAAAATACCCTTTTGAATAAAAAAATATAAAAAAATAATTTCAATTATTTACAAAAATGCCACAACTAATTTGGACCATTGATCAAAAATTTGAATGGCTGAGATTGAATTTAAAGGGTTCCTAAGGGTTCCTGACCTTTTAGGAGTTCCTAAAATAACTTTTCAATATATATATATATATATATATATAATCATTGCTGCCTGATTCAAATCATAATGAAAAAAGTTCAAATCAAAGTTAAGAAACTACCCCTTGTTACTTGATTTTCTTCCATTATGTTGAAGTTTTGGGTGGTGGTGTAAAAATCTTCGAAGGGTGGGGGCAGTGATGGTGGACGGCTTAGGTGGTGATGGCGGACGACTTGGGCTGTGATGGCCGATGACTTGGATGGTGATGATGGCGGCGATTTTGGGTGGAGGTGGGTAATCGATTTGTGATCTTGTTTAAAAAGGTAGGAAAACTAGGTTAATGGGTCGGGTCGGGTCGCAAGGTATGATTTGTGATTTTGATGGGTGTTTCGTGAAAACATGAAAGAACTTAGGTATTATCGTATGTTTTGGATGATTTTTGGATATTAAAGTTACTTTTTTTAATAAAAACTATATTGTGATATAGGGTCTTCCATAATTGAAGAGTTTGAGTCAGTTACATAGGATAAAACTAAAGAGAAAAAAAAAAGATCATAATGAACGTGATCAGTTTTTAGGAAGAAGCAATTTTTTTAACATGAACATGATAGAACAAAACAAACTATTGTTGGTTAAAAATATTAGGATACTAAAAGTATCGACATGATTAACACGTATAACAAACTGGGTTTGGTTATGGTTTACCTTCACAACTCATCTCTAACCCGTCCAAGTTCATTCATTTTTATGATGGTTTAGCTTATATTTATCATTGGATTTGTTTCATTTTAGAATAATTATTATGACTCTTTTCGTCTCATTTTCATTTAATACACGTGTAAAGGTACTAAACCATTTCATAAATGTGTTTGGGTTAATGCTTCTAATACGACTAAACTAAACGAATGATAGGGGATACATGATTCCTTCCATTCAAATAAGGATGATGGTTTTATTTTAATTTTGTTTGGGAACGATGAGGCTTTTGATCAAGAGGAATGCAACCTAATCCCATGACCATTTCCAATCATCAATATAACCACTTTTAAAATGTTTATTTATGGAGTTTTCAAACCCAAAACTCTTAGAAACATGATAGTCAAGTCAAACCATTAGATAACCTTGCTGGTTGGTACTTGTTACTTAGCACTAGAATTGTACACCCTAAATTAGTTTTTACGTTTTAGTATTCAGTAGTAATTTGAGGGTTGCAATCATACAATAGTTCAAACCTCAAGGTTAATCAAGTAAATCCTCTAAACTTTACAATTTACACCGCACAAAAGATATGACCATCTAAACTTCCGACGACTTTCCGGAGCTGGGGATCTACCGGCGAATTAAATTACTAAATCACCGCCGACTACGCCGGAAAATGCCAGGTCCAGGCCCACACATGATGTACGCACTATCAACCGGCGTAGCTCTGATGAATATCTCTAATGGCAGATTCAGTCCTCACCACTGCATCATCTACTCTCTCAACGCCTTTTTCGGTCCTGATATCGGCTCATTCGCCGAGTGGCTAACTTCTACAATCGGCTTAGCCGGATTATTCGGGTCGTCGGTCGAAACCTATATTCATGATCCTTTCTTTTACATCTTGATCCTTGGAATCCCCTTTTCTTTACTCTATACTCGCGTTTCGCGGTTTTTCGTCTCTAAAGGTTATCTTGATTCTATCTCAGGGGTCAGTAATTCAATTATATATATATATATATATATATATATAGTTTTATCATTTATGTATGTATGTATGTATGTATGTATGTATGTATGTATAGATATAGATGTGGTTAAAATTTTGTTATGTAATGATTTGACTGTGATTTTGTTGTGTAGGCGGGACTTGGTGTGAAGCAATGTTTGTTGCTTATATCAGCTGGTTCTTTATCTCATTTCTTTTTGGATCATTTGTTTGAGGTATTATTTTTTGAACTTAGGCGGCATTGTTTTTCGAATGCGTAATCTGTCTACAAACGCAATTCCATACTCGCCCTAAACGTATTTTTATCACTAGAATTATGTAATGAATAGCTTGTCAATATGTAGTTTCGCCATATGGGGTAGTCTAGTGGTTGGAGGGTTGGCAATCCTGGGCGGAGATTTAGTTCAGGTTTCGCAACTACAAGCTACAACTTGGGGTCAATCCTCAGGCACGTAGCTCGGTTGGTTCTTGAAAGGAGGGCTTTGCGAATATGTGGGTTTTCTTGTGACATCGTTTAAGATTATTGAACAATGTGATATTAGATGCTTGATTGAATGGAGTTATATGATACTTGTCATTTTATTTCTTGCAACTTGCAAGAGTGATGTCTATGTTAAAAGTTGTTATTTTAGGTGATTAGATAATCTATGTTAATATGGTATCGTATAATATTGTAGGAAAACGGGCACTCAACCATGTACACTTGGATACTAAGTACTGGTTGGTGGAAAGGCCGTGCTCCTGTCAATCCAGACGCTGTTGTTGTAATTGGGCTCTTATGTACCTGTTTGATTGTTGGTTTCATTCGCATCAACAGGTTCTTATTTTTATGTTTTTTCTTCTTTGGGTTGTGCACGGCATTAACCAGTTATCTTTTTTTCTTTTTGTTCATCGGCTGCAGGATAAAGCCTGAAAAATCTATCAGAAAACAATCATATAACTCCACAAGGCTTATCATAGTAATCGCTAGCTTGTACAGTGTATGGTGTGTGAGCCAAATATACTTTGTTAATCCTCCAAGACCAGCAGTTGGTGAAGAAGCAGATCTTGGAGTCATTTTGTTTCTAGCTGTTTACTTCTTCCTTCCACACTCGTTATGCATCATGTCAATGCACCCACCTGAGCGACTCCCTCTTTAGCCACTCTAGCTTGTTATACATGACCACTGCTGATTTCTAATCAATGCCTGTAGTGAATATCATGTTGTATTCCCTTCCCCACATGGGCAAAATACGGAATATAAATTGTTAACATTAATTTTTGGAACCGGGAAAGTAACATTCATGAGTTTGTTTAGGTTGTGCAGAAGGAAATGTGTTAATTTGGTTTCAGCTCTTATATTCGTCAGTGAATTGAAATGTTCAAAATGAGCCGTTCATGAAATCTACATTCAACTGTGCCCTGGAGACATGGCCGAAGCACTCCCTACGGATTGGGACATAGGGGAGTTGCTGCCCATTTTTCTCGGCCATTCTAAAAATTGTTATAACCATCCATGGATCTGCCTAGACCCTTATGTAGCCAGTCTCGTTGGTGGCCGAACCCTGTGTTGGATGAAGTCATGACCTATATGATTAGTCATTTTACCATGCTTTTAATTGTATGCTTTTCTTCTTGAAAGGCAAAAAGAAGTAGTGTCAAAACGAAACTTGCGAAAAGATTACACTTTGATGATTGGTGCAATTGAATTTGATGGGGAAGGTTAACCAATTCATTAAATACGAACCTAATAGTGATGATTATAGTTTGATAAAAGATGAAAACGTTAAGCAATACCATATTTTAGCAGACATTTTTCGAGTTTTCACATAATACTCAACCAATTGCAGGGTTTTAGTTGTTTTTCATTTTTTCTTTTTCAATTTGGTCAAAAATTTGCCCTTTTATTTTGCTTAATGCTTGCCTAATATGTGGTATAGTATAAAGATCAAAACGTCTAATATCTATTATATATTATAAAAAGTTGAAGAATGAATCAATGTTGCATCTTTATTCATCTCTCCTCTTAATGCTTTGGTTTAATATACTGTTTCGATTATATTGATTTCAAGCATTTAATAAAGAAATAAAAGAATTATTCATTGAAGAGAAAAAGAAAGAGAAATATAACTTTCATTCTTAATGCATAAGGCTAACTCCAATGATCAAAATGCACACCGGTTTGCTTGACTAGACATATTGGGAATTAGTTTGCTTCCATTAAGGAGTCAATTTGCTTGCCAGTATGCTTCTTCAATTTGCACCTATGCATACCGAAAGCATAGCAATATTGTGGGCCACCTTCATTTTTTATTTTGTTTTTTTTTTAACATATATGTGTATATGTATATTTAATATAATGTGTTGTTTAATATAATATGAATGATGATGTGCATGGACAAACTGAGTTTCAATATGTAGGGTTGGAGGTAAAATGAGTTCAGTTTACTGGAACAGTTTACGGACGTATTGCTAAGGTGACCAGTATGCTTGAGCAAACTGATGTTGCTATTGGAGATGACCTAACAATGGATAAATTCAAAACACTTTTTATCCATCTCACTGGTTTTACATTTTTCATTACGCATTCACATGTATAAAAGATGTTGTAGTTATTGTAGATAATAATAATAATATTAATAATAATAATTTCTATCATTGTCAGTATTTTCATATAAGTTTTAAATTTAAACCCTGAATTATTATAGACTTAGAAAATAGTTTTATTATATTTTGTGATTTGTGAATAGTTTTTATTAATGCATTTTTATTTATGTTATTGAATAAAAAGTATTTTAAAAAATAATTATATAATTTATAAAAGTAAATAAAAAATAATAAAAGTAATGTTCTGTGATCTGCATCGTTCTGCGTTTATAACTGCTCAAAACTAATAAAATGACAAAAGCTGACATGACATTAAGGTAGCGTTCTGGATGGTTTTGTTGTAATCATACCTGATGCTCTAAGCCTTTTTGTATTGGGAGATGATATTAGTACCATATAATTCAATAAATCTATCACAATCATGTATAATTTACTTGTACAGTATGTTGTATCATTTATATAATATGGTAAATTTTGATATCAATTTCCTTTTGTATTGGGTTTCTACCTTTTTATTTTTTTATTTTAACAACGGATAAATTCAAAACACTTTTTATCTATCATGACAATCACTGCTTTACATTTTCCATTATGCATTCACATGTATGAAAGATGATATGGAAACAGCCTCTTTACCTTCGGGTAAGGAAAAGACTGTGTACATCTTACCTCCCCATACCCCGCTTATGCAGGGATTGGGTACCGTTGTTGTTGCAGAAGAAATGGTGGAAACATATCTAACAGCATACCTCGTTCGGAGATATTAAACATCATAAAAACAAAACCTACATAGGTAAACCCTTTTAATTGTATTAGGGTAGGGTGTAGGGTTTTATCTAACAAGAGAAGAGGAGAGAAGAAAAGACAAGAAAGAGGAATCGGAATAGGAATGGCGGCAGTAGGAGGAGGAGGAGGAGGTGGTGGGGGAGTAGAGTGGCATCAGAGACCACCGAATGCTAAAAATCCAATCGTATTCTTTGATGTTACAATCGGAACTATCCCTGCTGGCCGCATCAAGATGGAACTCTTTGCTGATATCGCTCCCAAAACTGCTGAAAACTTTCGTCAGTTTTGTACCGGTGAATATAGGTTCCTTCCTTCCCTTCCTTTATCTATCATTACTTCTACTGCTTCCCCCTCTTTTTTTTCTTCTTTTTTTCCCTTCTTTATATATAACTTTCATTCCCTATTTTAGCTCTTTTCAATACTTAGTATCTATTTTTATTTATTTTATTAAGGACATAGATAGATAGATAGATAGATAGATAGATACATAGAGCTGTGTTTCACAGAGGCTTTCTTTCTTTCTCAATTAGGGCTGGTTTTTTTTTTTTTTTTTTTTTCTATTTTTTTTAAGACCCGGTAGGTCGTAGAGTTTACACAAACCCCCAATAATTAATTTCGTTACCTGTATCAATTGGCTGTTGTTTTTTTTTTATTTTCAATATAAATAAAATAAAATAATTCTCAAGAATTTTTGTTACGTTTTTTGCATTGCATTGCAGAAAAGGTGGACTACCTGTTGGATACAAGGGATGCCAATTTCATAGGATAATCAAGGACTTTATGATACAAGCTGGTGATTTTCTTAAGGTTCTTTTCCATTCTTTCAGTTTTCTTTTTTATTCTCTCTCTGCTAGAAGATTACCCACGCAATGCGGCGGCAAGAAATAGTAGTTTTAACTTTCAATGAAGAAATTTTGATAACATGTTTATTAGGTGGTTATAAATAGTTTGTTAAGTTTTTATATAATAGAAGTGATAAAATACAAACTTTTGGTGAATGACAAAAATATAGTAGTATAGTAAATGTCAGTCATCAATAACAAAAATAAATGATAGATTAAATACTTCTCATGATTTGGAGTTCTTAAATTTTTTTTAAAAATAAGACACTCCTCTCCTCCTTTATAATAAAGTAGAGATACTGTTTGTTTTTCCTATCGATCAACAGCTCAATTATTGTCATTACACTAAAACAGCCGCTTTCACCTTACAAAATTCAAGCATTTGGAGTATGCTACCAAACCGGTATTCCCGTGACCTCACCATCCCATGATGTTTACACATTGAGGTTTGAACCTGGGTCTCTAGGAGGCCTTACCACTATGCTACCTTGTAGAAGGTATAGCAAGGACAAGGCATGAAATTTAAAATTGTTCTTAAGTTTTTTGTGCATCTCATGTTGCTGACCTATACTTTATAATAACTTATGTACTCTTTTTTCACAAGCAAGTTATTTTCAAATGATAACCTTTGCCAGTTGGCATGGTTGTAAAAATCGCTAAACTCGGCTGATTAATCGCCGGCTAATCGGAAATCGGAGGGTCCCCGATTTGTTTATGGCCAAATCGGACTGATACGGCGGTCAGCAGTTTCGATATCGGTCAACCTTGGTCGAATCGGGGTAAAAATTGGTCTGAAAATCAGATCTTGTAGCCAGAGATGTAGGAAATCTGGCTATAAAGAAAATCTGGCCAAAGAAGAAGTATAGGGAAGATAGGAAAAAAAACTGGGAGATAGTAAAACGAAAAGAGGGTTTATTGGTATGAAGAAAACTAAGGTTTATTGGGGGATGTAAAGATGCCTTTTATCTTGGTTTTTGTATTTTATTATTTTAGTTTTAGTTTTGTTTCAAGTTTTCTTTTACTTTTTATATTATATATCTATTTAAATTTGTCTTTTCTTGTTAAAAAAGTACTCCCGAGTAGTCTGAAAACTCCTACAAAGGACCGCGGTCTATCCGAGTCCGTGGGAGTTATGCAATCTTGCCATTTGGAGATTACTTTAACAGTTCTATATGCCTATTGTCGTTATACTGATCAATAATATCCGTTATAGATCCATCACCGTAGAGTAGTTACCTGTTCATACCACAATCACTTTCATTGGTATGTCAAGGATTGTACTTCATTCCGATTCCAAACACCTCTAGAATGCTAGGTTTAGTTTATGTCGCATCACTTCTAAGTAATCGTATCAGTATGGTGGGTACAAATTCTCGTTTAATGGATGAAGTACATCTTACCATTGAATTGCTTTTGTTTCAAGTTTCAACCACTGCTATTACTTGGATTGAATGCAATGAATTCGTATACTAGCCTAATATCACAATTGACATTGCGAGTTACTTTTTGTTAGCGATGATGGTACATGTATTATAAAGCTCGTAGTATTGAGGCACTACTTTTCTTTTGCAGGGTGATGGCAGTGGATGTATATCCATATATGGAAGTAAGTTTGAGGATGAAAATTTCATAGCCAAGCATACTGGACCTGGCCTTTTGTCAATGGTATGCATCTTTTAACTTTCTCATGCTTTTTTTTCCGCTCTAGTTATTTCACAGTTCCTGCCCCCTTTATCAGATTGACTTGTATATTTTATCATTACATTCACTGAAGTTATACATTTCAATCTATTGTTTTTTATTTGTTATCCTTCCAGTAAAAGTTGGTTGCCTTCTCCCTAACAGAATTTGTTACAAGACCTTAATTTTTTAATTCATTTCTGGATACGGTTGAACTTTGTACTTAGATGGTTAGATTAATATGGATCTTATACTTGTATAAAGACCTGCTTGTGTGCAGTTGGTATGAATCCTTTAGGGGGTGTTTGGTAGGAGTGAATGGAAAGGGTGGAAATGGAATGGGAATAACTTCCCTTATTTGGTTGCAACTAAGAATGGAAATGAGGAGTTAGAAAAAGAAACACTTCCATTCTCTGAATTCCACACAAAAAGGAGAGAAAACGATGAGAAACAAAAAAAACTCTTATCTCATTCACACCTCTTTCCCATGTAAAAGTCAAAATTCAAAACACAAAAACCCAGATCACGTTAGCCGCATATAATTTATATTCATTCCTATCAACATTGATTAGAGGTATGTATTTATGAGCACTCCTAAATTATTTCATCAATCATGTAGGGTTTGGGCCGTTCAGAAAGAAAAAAAAAATATCTAGGGTTTTGGCTGTGACCAATTAACCATATCCATTGCAATATGGGAGGTTTGTAATTTATATATATATTTTTTTGGTGGATTGTGCTCTAATTTAAAATCTGTTCAGTAAGAACAAAAATTAAGAAACACTTTCTGTATTCTTTTTGTTGTTGTCACCTTTGAAGAATATTACCCTGACATAAAATTTGTTGTCTTCTTTAATTTAAAATCTGTTCAGTAAGAACAAGAATTTAAAATCTGTTCATGATGTCGTGCATTTGATGTGGTAAGTAGCAAGATAGTTTCGGGCAGGGTTTTTTTTAATTTTTGTTTTTCAGTCTTGAAGATGATTCTCCTCTGTTTCTGATATTGATTCTCTAATTATACCAAATAAAGGAATCATTCCACTTTTCTCTATTCCATTCTCATTCCATTCTTTGCTTTAATTCCATTCTCTACCTTTCACATGTACCAAACACCCCCTTAAGGATGCTATCGTGTGAATGTCATTGCAGGCGAGCACATAATAAAGCCAACATTTGCCAAAAAGTACTTATCACATCGAAGATAAAACTAACATTTTAGTACTAAAATAAGAAACCCAAGAGAGTCTTCATATTACATTCTTGTATGCACAAGAGAAGTCGCCTCGAAGACTGTTCAAACATGAAAAGGGGACATACTTGAACTTGTTCGGATGCAGTTTAGAATCAGATTGGGTTATACTTGTAATATTGTTGTTATAAGTTTAATTTTACCGAATTAGACTAGACTAAATCGAGAAGCAGCTTCAAAATAGTCTAGACCACCCAGCCAAACAAAAACTGAGCATAGATAGTTGCATTCTTGGTTCAGTTTTACAATTTTGTCATTCTTAACTGGTTTCTGCCAATTCTATATTAGTGATAATAATCCTGATGAACTTTCAGCAGTAATATTTTGCTTTTTTTAATGAATTAAGTGAAGATAATACTGAAAATATCTGTAATTGATATCATTTGAAGAAAAAATGAAAATCGAGCTGAAAAGTCTCGTGATAATATATGGATAGCGGTATGCCTGTATTAAATGGGATTTATCGAGTATACACCTTTGGATGTAATAATTTAGGAGGAAACATCAGGCTTGTTGGATTAAATAGACACCTTAAGCAATATCCTGTAATTTTCTTATCTCCTTGTAATTTGGAGAAACTTATCATGATTCATGACATAGAGATTAAGGAATTGTAGTTGGACTTCTGATTCAATAGAAATTTCATAGGGAGACTTCATTACAATTTGGGAATGGAAAGAAGTTGGTTCTAGATATCTTAGGGCATTGGTATTTTTTTTTGGGTAAAAGGATACCCCTTGGTTAGGTTTTATATATGAATCAAAATAAAGTTCAGGCAATCTGGCTGAATACCAGATTGACTATTACAACCCAACACACCATCGAGTGTTAATAAATCTCTACGAAACTCAACTAGGCGTTACAAATTAAGCAAATTAACGAACAGACATTACAAACAAAAAAACTGTTCTCAAACTAATAACCGAGGTGGCAGATCCCATGCTATTAAGGCACTTTCCATTCTTCTAGACTTCTTAAATCTGAATGTCATGAGCTTCATTCGAACAGTTGCCATAATAGTATCGACAATCTGATCACACGTTCGCTTATTTTGTTGAAAGAGCCGCACATTTCGTTCATTCCAAATGGTATAAACAGCCGCAGCAAGGACCAGTTTAGGAATAACACTTCGAACATACATCTTCTTAGCTAGAGGCAAGATCTTTCTAACAATATCACTCCAAATTGAAACATTAAGGTTAATACCAGCTTTTTGTTGAAGTGCAGTCCAAACCTGATTAGAAAAAGGGCATTCAAAAAACAAATGCTCATGGGTATTCCGGCTGTGTTTCACACAAAGGGCACACCAACGTTCCAAGATCAATACCACCATCCCAACGACTAATCAAGTCTTGGGTCTTTAGCTTTCGAAGGAAGACTAACCAGAGAACAAAAGCGTGTTTAGGGATGCATTGTGAGAACCAAACGATATGAGCCCAAGGAACCTTATCGGCTCGCGACCTTACATCCTCCCAAACATCTTTAACCGTGAACTCTTTAAAAGAACCTTTTGAATCCTTCCAGACCTGCTGATCATGAACTTCTTTTTTTAAAATTGGGGCTCTAGCAAGAGGGATACTATTGTTCCAATCAGATGGCCATAACCAATTACCAACAACAACAACAACGATACCCAATCCCTGCATAAGCGGGGTATGGAGGAGGTAAGATGTACACAGTCTTTCCTTTACCCGAAGGTAAAGAGGCTGTTTCCATAAGGACCTCCGGCCAAAACTG
>JAOEHQ010047571.1:0-10745 GCA_025447715.1 Asclepias incarnata | reverse complement strand
AAAATGTAACATAAATTATATTATGAAAATGTAACAAAGGTTAATTTTGTCATTTGACATAGTTTATATTTGAATTCCTTTAACTGAATTCCATTGAATTCTGTCAACCAAACACAACACATATTTTAAAACTTTCAGATTCCAATTCCTTTAAATTTCAATTCCATTAACAGATTCAAATTCTTTCAAAAACATTCTGCGAACCAAACGGCTCCTAAGTTTTTAGTTTTTTACCAGGGTAGGCCGGTTACCCTACACCTACACCACACGGTAACCCAATGCACCGCCCACAAATCAACCATTGAATCAAACCCATCATCACTTGATCAATCACTTTCAAAGTCTTAATCAGCTTCTATCAATTCCTAGCTCGCTCGTGAATGCAAAAACACATTTTCTGCAACAACTACTTTCGTACAACAACAATTTTTGAATTCAATATCTCGATCTCTCTATAAATCCCCCTTTTCCTTATCTATATATCTATATTTATACATATAAATTTAGGGTTTTTAAGTTCGATCTATATAATTATTTCAATTTCAAGAACACCCGTTTAATTTCATCAATTTCCCAGAAAATTTCGGTAATTTATTTCATCTTTAGCTCACTTAAAGTTTAAATTTTGTTTCTTGATTGTAATCTTTGAATACACATACATATGTATCATTTATTCTTGTTTATGTGTTTTCTTTAGGTTAAAGTTTGTTGCTTTATGTTTGCTTGGTTTGTTGGTATTTATAAGTTTGATATTTTTCATGTTTTATATATGTGAATTTGTGCTAATTTACTAAACATGTGATCTTTGAAGTAATTATTGTGTTGTTGTGTAGAAGTTTTTGAGGTTGGTTCAAGGATACTAATTTAAATGTGCAAAAATGAAGCTTTAAGTCGAAAAGTAAACTTTACAGTAGCAATTTGAAAGTTAACTTTCAATAATATTTTTTGCTGACGTTGCAGCCATATAAGTATCAATGTCATCTGCCTGTTATCAAAACTAGTGCCAGATCACCTGTTTAGAAGTATTAAGAGGTCATATGCATACAATATAATCTGGAAGTTTGATATAGACAATGGAAAGTTTAAAAGTAGAATACTTAAGGTAGTTTTTCGGGTAAAGGTAGATGCATCTAAACACACATAACCCGCTTATCGATTGAGGTGTGTGTTTTCTCAAATCTGTTGATAGGATGGTAGCAGGATACTTTGAGTGGGACTCATAATGGGAAGCAGCGAGATGGATAAATCCGCTAAGGAGACGAAAGAAACAACAAAGGAGTCAAAGGCTGTGAACTCCCAGGTGAATTCCATGCTTTTTGTACATTTATGATCATGTATACACTTTACGATGAAATGTATTTATCTTCTATTTTTTGTTACTTTGTTCAGGAGCAGACTTCGGGTACTGTCACTGGTACGGTCACTCCAGATTGGACTGGGTTTCAGGTTCCGTCTCACAAAAAATCTAAATTATAACAAATTGGTGTTCTTATGATTTGAGATATTTTGCTAAGTTTAGGTGGTGTGTATACCTTGAACAGCCTTATCCTCATATGCCTCCACATGGGTATATGGCATCAAGCCCTCAAGCTCACCCCTACATGTGGGGCGTTCAGGTACTATGCTTTATAGATTCTCAATTCAGGTTGTGGGTATATTTTATACAAGTTACTTTATATCTGTGAACGATATGTCGATATGTGGCACTCAATATCAGCAATAATATTGTGTTTTCCTATATTTTATGATCTGTATAAGGCCTACAATATTGTATTTGGGGATTCGGCACATTTAAGTAGTTCATTTAATTGTTACATGCATTGTTTTACTGAAGCCACCGATTAAGATGTAGAAATCTACTATACATATTTGCTAGTTTAAGGAGGGGTAAATGTTGGATGTAACCTAAGCTCTTTCTGTTCATCAATATATGAGTAGCTTCTTATATACTATTATTTCTACTGTTACTTTACTCAAGTCTCTCATTTGCATTTGTACTGATGGATGAGGGATACTTGATGTTGTGAAGTACAAGTTTGCCATATGAAGAAGGTGCATCATGCTTTTATCTGAAATCTTAAAGAATATGTTCCAAGTCTTTAGACTGTTGTCCTGCATAAAATTTGCCTGATATGTCCCTGTTGATGTGAGATGGTACACAGTGGTGCTTAATTTGGCACTGTTATTGTGGAGAGGGTTAGTTAAGCTTAAGATAGAGGTGGCAAAATTTGTAGGCCGGGCGGGTGGGGTAACAGATGGACAGGTAATATTTAATTCCGGTTGGGTTGATCTGCCAGCACTTATTTTGTCTATTTTTTGAACTTATTAAGTATGACAACAAAGGTTGTATTGTTAAAATATATTATAGTTATGTAAAGAATCCAACTCATGAGGTTGTAACTATTTGAATAACTTTAGTCTTCTTTCGACCCACCATACCCATTTGGGGCCCATTTTAGTTTTAGGTTAGCTTTCTATGTTTTCCCATGTAGCCTGTTGGAGATTATATATTACCCAAATCCATCCATTTTTAGGTCAATGGTTCAAACTTGCCACCTCCATAGCTTGAGGCAGTAAATATCTCCGTTTCTTTGGACTATACGACCCAAATTTATTCATAGTATAACTTCTATGATGTTCCAATTCAAGAACAATGTTAAAATTGCCTTCTGGGGCCAGTCTATTGCTCTAGTAAGTTGCACAAGGAAACATACCATATACATATGTGAAAACTATTTAACTATTTTCAGCCATTTCATCTCGAATATATTTTCCATTTTTCTGATATCGACTTGTACTTGCAGCATCTTATGCCACCTTATGGTACTCCTCCTCATCCGTATGTTGCTATGTATCCCCCTGGTGGCATTTACACTCATCCATCTATGCCCCCGGTATCTTAAATCATGATATGTCTTCTTACTAACTTCCTTGTTGCCTAAACCACAATAACTATAAGCTGGTTTTTGTATATAACCAGGGTTCATATCCTTACAGTCCATATGCAATGCCTTCTCCAAATGGTGTTGCTGAAGCTTCTGTGAGTTGGCTGAAGTAATATAGTTTATGGATTTTCTAGAGTGTAAAACTTAATCTTTCGATAATAAAATGTGAATTTTGTAGGGTAATACTCCAGGCAATACAGAAGTTGATGGTAAGCCAACGGACGGGAAGGAAAAACTTCCTATTAAAAGGTCAAAGGGAAGTCTTGGCAGTTTAAATATGATTACAGGCAAGAACAATGAACCGGGCAAAGCAGGTGCATCTGCTAATGGAGTTCATCCGAAAAGGTATACTGAGTACATCATTAGTATTTAATTATGTATCTTCACAAGTGGAAGTTACTCTGTATTCTGTCATCTTGATTTCATAAACTTATTGGATTACAGTGCTGAGAGTGGAAGTGAAGGTTCAAGTGAAGGAAGTGATGGAAATTCTGAAAATGTAGGTATTGTAGCAAAGTACTTGTTTACATGATACACTAGTCAGGTGATTCCATTTATTACATCGTAGTTTTAATATAACCACTTGCGGATGTGCATGTTAGGGAAGTTTGATTCCATTTAGGTTTAGTAAGAGTATATTGTAATTAATTTTTTCAGGATTCGCAATTTAAATCAGGATCCAGGCAAGACTCTATTGAAGGTTTGAATTCTATGAGTGTCTTATGGTCCAATTATTATTTTTGTTTTGCTTTGGGTTTTTGAAGAAACTGATATTGCAATATTATTAGCCACGGGTGAAGCATCTCAAAATGGGAATTCAGCAAACGGAGGACAAAATGCAGCTAATTGTGTGATCAACCAAACGATGGCTGGTCCAACCACCAACTTAAATATTGGTATGGAATACTGGAATGGTACAAGTTCACCCAATATCCCTGCAATGCGTGGGAGCGCCACGTCTGCTCAAGCTGCAGGGGGAATGGTTACTGCTGGGTCAAGGGACAATATGCAGTCGCAACTCTGGTTACCGGTATGCCCTTTTTATTTTTATTTATTTTGTAATTTAGTATGAACAAGGGCAACATCTCAGAAGTAATGGGATAAAAGTCTTCCTCTTATTGTAATTTTTTGCTCATTAAAGAATCAGGATTATAACGCCATTTATTATGATTGGAAACCACAATACTGCTTGGAACTAGGGAACTTGTTATAGACCGAAGGATTCTAACTAATACTGTAATAGGATAGTTAAATAGGTTTAACTACCATAAACCCTAGTTTTCAGCATCACTACTTTCATCATAGTTGGATATTGAACTGAAACCAAACAACAATCTTATGTTCTTGCGCTTTTCCCGAGTTATATGATTATCTTCAAGCTAAGTTAGTTTCTGAGTTCACGTAGCTTCTTTGTTAAGATCTGTCAATAGGTATTTGGTTGATTAGAAGCAATCATTTAACAACTACCCAATTTTTGTTCAAACTAGCCAATAAAGTTTGCTTTAGATTTCCCTGACGGAACTGATATTTTTTTTATTCTTTAAAGCAATGTTCACACCATCTTTTTTAGTTTTTAGCTTTGTTGTCTTTTAGCTGAATTTTCTTTAAGAAGCTTACAAAATGAGTCTTATATAATAATCGATAGAAATGAACGGTCATTTTTATCGATAGTGACTTGCTATAAATTGCATATCACGGCTGACCCATTGTTCATAGATTTAGTCTTAAAATCAGGGTCGAGATATTGTTTTGCAATATGGAGAACAAAATTTGATATATTTTGTTGCTAGATGTTTGATGTGGTTCAATCTAGTATGAACCAGCTTTGTGAGTGAGTTCATATATTTTTCAGTTTTGATATAAAGTTGTTACTCATTTGGATCTGAAAAGTCAAGTGGGACTCCTATTTTGGAGCACAAGAAGCAAGTATTCAAATTCTTCAATAGATTCTTAACTTATAAGGAGGCCCAAGTGAAAAAGATTATAATGGTTCTTCCTAATCTTATTGCTTGATGCTTTTATTTCAGGATGAAAGGGAGCTAAAGCGGCAGAGAAGGAAACAATCCAATAGAGAGTCTGCTCGTAGATCTAGACTGCGCAAGCAGGTAAAGATCTTTTTCTTGACTCGAAACAAAATGGGCAGGCCGGCTGGGATATATGATGGGTCAAAATAGGTAAATATTTGGATGCTGGTTGGTCAGGTTCGAAACACTTTTTTGTCCATTACTTTTAAGTATTTCCAATAATTACTGTCAAATATGATAACAGGAGCTTTAGAAAAAATGATTATAGGAGTTATATCATTTCAATAACTCTACTTTTATTAATTTAGTGATTTAGGAGATTTCTAGCATTAAAAATAAACTATGGATGCTTTTCGACCCATTTGGCCCGTTTTCCAGATCAACCCATTCATTAGTGAACAAAGTCAAAATGGCTAGCTCTACCGTTCTCTTTCTGTTGATCCCTTTATGCCTTCTCTTTGTGTTGAGTATGCGTACAAAATGCGTGATACATCATGTATGGTATAAGTATGCTATTAAACACTCGGGTGAACATGTGCTAGCCAAAGAAAGCAGGGGGTGGCATTATTCAGTTTTTTCTATAATATCCGCTTTAGTTTCATTGATTATTTTTATGGTGGCTTAGGCTGAATGTGATGAGCTGGCCCAACGAGCTGAAGCTTTAAAGGAAGAAAATGCCTCCCTTAGAGCAGAAGTGGGCCGCCTTAGGAGTGACTATGACCAGCTTCTTGCTCAAAATGCATCCCTGAAGGTAATACTTGAGTCCATTCCCTATGATATACTCCATGCGAAGCACTTAATGTTACCTGTGCACTCCCCAGTGCACTATCTAAATCAAATGTTATCTATTAATCGAGTGTCTAAAACAACCTTCAAATATGTTAAAACAAAGGATATAATGCGGACCAAAATGCTGCTATTAACATTTTGTAATGATAACGAGATCAATTTGAATTGAAAGTTTACCGAATTGGGAGATGTTGCATGCCTTGTGGAACATCCATAAATGGAAGTTGTTGCGTTTGTTTCAGGACTGGGGGAGTTCAATATAACTTGGACGTGTTACTTTTAAAAATCATATTTGATCATTGGGATGTTTGGGTTTGTGTTTTGGAACTGATTATTTAATTGTTGCGACTTGAAGTCTCGACGTTCACTCATAAATGTCTGGGTGAATAGAACCTGCTTTTGATTATTTGATCATATATAGGTCAAATAATCTTTTGTTACCAGCTTGAACATAACTGATTACCAAGAGTAGAATAAAGTTGCATGTGTACCCTTTTTTGATCTGATTTGAGGTGCATTATTTACATCCATTAACTGTCTAAACGTTTTTGACCAAATAGTCATTTTTGGTATTTCTATACATCAGTTTCCTAAACAATCAAAAGTTATCAAATATTCAAACAGCAGAAGCACATCCAAAGGATATTTTCGGTTGCATTGGTTGTCTGATTCCAATTATTCAGTATCACAATAAATTTCAACCGCACATCCAAACATCCCCAAAAGCAGCTATATATATTTAGTTTATAGAAACTCAATGATTAGGTTGACATGTATGCATTCTCACAATGTATTGTTTTGCAGGAACGACTAGGGGAAATTCCAGGGAGAGAAGAAGTAACCCCTGATGGAAATGAACAACAAATGGGTACCGAAGATCATGCAGAGTGATCAATGAAGTTCTGGCTTTCTCTGTTTCCCGAGAGCTTACTCTAACGACAATTAGCAAACAAGAAAATGTGTTATTACATAGTAGTTCCATCATCTAGTCAAGAATTCATTGAACCTTGACCTTCGTGTCGTGTCTTAGATATGCAGAGTAACTATCAAATTAAATGGTTGTCATCAATGGTTCTAGGCCCATCTTTTAGTGCCCGAGGAACCCGGATGATATGTAGACTGTAGTGTGAAATTCATGACATGCCCTTGTGTATTCCTAAAAAGGGTGTTGATCTCTAATTATTTCAATATTTTATGTACTAAATATGATTAATGTGATTGTTGTTTGTTAGTTGTTGCATTTGGTGTTGATCTCTACTAATTTGTCTACTTTTATTTAGAGATGAAAATATATATATATATATATATATATAAAATAAATATAAGGTTGTTATGTACCTAAGCTTAGGTATAGAACCTTTTACATACTAATTTTTTAATATTTATTTTATAATGAATAAATGATTAGGCCTTCATATTTTTTATGGATTAAAATATTAAAATATGAGAGGTTATATATCTAAACTTAGTACATGATAACCTTATATTCTTATCCCTATATATATATATATGCTCATAGCATTATACTTGCATACATATGCTCATAAAATCCATTTTTCACATAATTGTAAAACGGATGAAGATTCATGTCTCCACATAATTGTAAAGTCTAAAATTGCACCTAAATAACTCAAAAAACAATCACCATGTAAAGAATAATCAATGGTTGAGATTGATTTAAAAATTTTAAAAGGGTTCCTAAAAGTTCCTAACCTTTTAGGGGTTCCTAAAATAACTTTTCACTATATATATATACATATATTTTTGGAACGAACAACTAAGACAATGTCGAGTACTCCATACGCGACTCCCCAATGGCTAAAGGTACGCACAAACTGGCCCCCAGACGGACGGAGCCTCTAGCCCAAGTTTTATATATTTAACAATATAATTTTTTCCATCTAGCAGTTTAGCACGTTTAAGACGTTAGACATGGATGATATCTTCCAATAATTGCCTTGGGTCCATACTAATGGTCCAAAGTAACAAAGGGGTATGAATTCATTATCTAAGAAAAGCGATGTCTCGATAAATATGCCATTCTTAACATTATTGTCAACCTTTCAATTTGAGCCAAGATTTCTCGATAAGTGTGCTCGTGTAATGCACAACAGCTGAATGTGTTTTAAATATTTTAGCAAAGACACACACAGTTAAAATATTGAAGCTGACAGCGTCCGACGTCCGTAATAGTTGTGTAACAGAAAGAGTTATTATGTTACAAAGTTGATTTTTTATTTGTATTATTTTTACATTACCATTAAATGTTATGTTCCCTTTTTAATTTATAAAAATATATTAAAATTTTGTTTTAGTTAATTTTATTTTTTCTTTTGATTAATTGATATTGCATTAAATTTGATTAGAGTATATTAAGTTGCAAAAATTTGAAACCCAAATATCCAATTATACATTGAGATGATCAATTAAAAATACTCAGGGACTAAAATAAGGGTTTCATAAAACACAAAGGGCCATGTTTGTAAGTTTCTCATTCATAAGTCATAACCGAGATAAAGGCCCAATAAATTTCTCAATTTAATAATAGTGCTATGCCTGATTTGGGCTCAAGAAGGTGGCTTATTTTCAAATGCTTAGGGAGTTAGGGAAGGTTTTTTTTTTCTTTCGATTTTCAAAAGTACCTCAAAAAAAGTCCTTATATAATTAGGCAATGAAATTGAAGGCAGTTCTTAATGTTGATATCGTACATCTGTGAATGTGTACATCTCAAATCAGATAATCTGTTAAAAGTTATGTTTAAAAGTTATGTTTTTCTTTATCTTTAGTATTATACTTTGTTCAAAGTAGAAATATTTAGAGTTAATTATATAAACCATCCTTATGGTGTTCAATTCTTTATCTAATTTAATAGAGGATGATTTGAATTATTTTTACGCTATTATAAGATGTTTTTGTAAAACGATGAAGAGTTTACATATGATAACATTATAATGTAATATAGTTTAATTCATACATAAAATGTTAAGTTTGCATAACAATGAAAATGGTAAATATAATCATTTTGACTATTCTAAAATTTATCCCACCACATAACCATTAATAGTTAATTTATAGTTTTTTTTTTTTAATATTTAGTTAAACTTTATTATTTAAATAATTACTTTATTTTAATCATCAACTTAATTTATATAACATATATTTATAACTTTTAATTATAAAAATATTATTTTCAAAAACTACCTATAAAATTAAATAAAATTTTTTCGGTATAATGAACAATTCACTAACGAAAAATATTTAAGGGGTGTTTGGGATTACGTTTTCAAATTAAATTTTGCGTTTTTAAAACTACGTATTATAAAAGCATGTCCATGTTTGCTTTTTTAAAACTGTGTTTTCTCTCTAAGTAAACACAGATAATCACTTCTATAGCCAAACACTTCTTCTAATTAATTGTATTTTGCAAACGCAATAATCAGATAATCCATTCAAAACGTAATTTCAAGCACCCTCTTAATCCTACTGCTTTGCGTGGATACTATGCTAGCATCTATTATGTGTAAAACTATGTTTTTGTTTTGGCTCCCCCGTCTCTACATGCCAAGCTAATTGTGAGCTTGCCAAGCTCGATTCGTTAAAAACTCGAATTGAACCGAGCTCATTAAGCTTAATATAGAATTAGTTTAATAAATGGGCTCGAGACAGAGCTTGGAACTTAGGATCAAGCCTAATCGAGATTAAACGCGTCCCTAATTTAATTTATAAAGCTTTATAGAATTATAAGTCATATATTAGTTATCATTATTATTATTATTATTATATATTTTTATTTTTATAATTAATATAACTCAAAATAATCTTTTTATACATAGTTATCATTAAATTTCTCAAAGATACATACCAGATATATAAAATAAAAATAGTATACATGTTTGGATTGTGATATATTTATAACTTATAAGTCATGGTTGTTCTTGCATAGGATCCAATGATCCATGTATCCTTGATCTCCAAGTAAAAAGGTGAAAAACGAAAAGAGTTAAATAAATAAACGGTATTTTCTGATAGACGTTCTGATCATGTAAACGGAGGCACGTACCTCTGAATGTGAAAACAGAACAAAAATATATCTTAAAAATGGGCCCCAAAATTATTTATCCAGACAGCTATATAACTTAGTGGGTCTCCATTTGTCCCGCCGACGGCCGCCGGTCGGTGCCGTTTTTTTTGTCTCTGTTATGAAAATGAGCTCCACACGTACACCACTTTACCACGCCCCCAGTCCCCCACCGTTCTGGTCTGAATGACCTACTACTAGGATTTTTTTTTTCTTTCGATCATATAATAAATGTCTTTGAAGGTTAAAGCTTTAATTCATTATTACTGCATATATTGTGTTAAATTATTTACTACGTAACAAGTATTTTTATTGACGTGTCAGTTATATAGTTTTCCCGTTAAATTTCAAATTGAAAGTTTGATATATAAAGGTCTAAGATAAAAATACTAATACGAATTAAGATATATAGCAAAATACTAACAAGAAGATATATAAAATAGCAAAATGACATGTTTAAGACATATTTTTTTTTAAGTAAAATATTTGATGAACGAAAAAGATAAGTTTTCGTAATGTAATGAAGATGGAAATATGGTATACATGTTTTTCAAACGTTGTTTACATTAATCGTCTCATATAATGTTTGAGTAATATACAATCGTATGCTAATTTTTTTTAATTTATAGAAATGGATTTTAATGTGTGGTTTTGTTGATGAACAAACTTTATGATTCAGATTTTTTGATTATATGTGTGTTTAATTACTTGCATTTTAGATTTTTGTATCATAATGTATGTTTGAATAGTGTTCTTTGGGGGTGAAAGTTGCGATGAAAGATGGTGGTGTTGATTGTTTATTCAAAAACATCAAGAACGTAACTTTGATGATGTTCTTTGAAGATAACCTATAAAAACATAAATTAACAATCAAGTTTTAATTCTACATTACCAAGTATTAATTAGAAC
>JAOEHQ010047570.1:0-10745 GCA_025447715.1 Asclepias incarnata | reverse complement strand
ATCACCAAATCTATACAAAGCATTAGGACTCAACAATCTCCCCCTATTTGATGATGACAAAACCTAACAACACTTTTTAACAAATAAGCTTACAAAGAATCAAATATATCAATACTCATGGACTTAGTGACTCTTTGAATCTTTTGTATCCTAATTCAAACTGTTCACGCTAGATATTCATATCAAGGCATACTTAAACAAAAATGAAATAATATTAAAACAAAATGTATATTACAAGGAGTTGAGTTAAGAAATTACAGAAATCACTAAGCTTCTATCAGATCAACTGCTTCCTTTTTAACTTCAAGAGAAGGAGCCTTGGTCACATGATCAATACTTCTTCTGAGCCCTTCATCAACGACAAACTTCTCATACCCTTTGCTTTCTTCTTTGAAACTCATGCAGAACTTGTATAGTGCAAATAGGTGCATATGAGGAGCACTTTCCAACTCAGCAGTTCTCTGAAAGGCTAGTCGTCCAGTAGGAGTAATGAAGTAGATGCCATGCTCTGGTTATTCAATGAATAGGCCAGCAATTGCAAGTGGGACATTGGAAGGAAGGGACAGATTGAGATACCTCAAAGTTTTCTTCAGAGATTCTTTGGATAATTGTTGAAGAAACTCTTGAGGATTGAGGCTTGCAAGGAAATTTGCATGTCCCCCTTCTGGAGCTGTTGGCTTTCCTTTTCTTTTCAAAGGCCTGTTTTTTTTTTTTTTTTTTGGTAAAAAGGATACCCCTGGTTCAAATTTTATAATTCACAAATAAAGTTATGGCATCCTATCTGAGTGATACGACGACATTTACAGCCATACATACATAATGCAACAACCAAATGCCAACATACCCTATCTAGACATTAGCAACTATATCACAATGACTAGAATTACGGAAAAAATAATCATTTAACTAATGAAACGGGAAGATCACATGCTGTCAAGAACCTTTCCAGTCGTTTGGTTCTTTTGTACCGAAATGTCATTAACAAGAATCTCCTTGATCAACTGCTCTTTTGTACGCCTTTGCTTATTAAACAGCCTATTATTTCTCTCTTGCCAAATATAATAAACCGAAGCTCCTAATAGCAGCTTGATAGTGACCAACTTCATAGACTTTTTATGCGCGAATGGCTGAAGCTCAGTAACTATCTCGTCCCACTTGTGTGAAAGTGCATGCATATCTCCTTTCATTGCCATATGGAGCCAAACCTGTGATGAATATACACAATCAAAGAAAAGGTGAGAGTGTGAATCCGGTTGAGATTCACATAGAGGGCAGACAACCGGGTCATCTAGTGTTAATGCTTGAACGTCCCACAACCTCAGTTGATCTTGTGTTTTAAGTCTCCTCTTAAAAACCAGCAACAATAAGAACGTATGCTTAGGAATGCTATGTGCGAACCAAACCAAAGAGAACCATGGAACTTTATCAGCACGGCTTCTAATGTCTTCCCACACTACAGATACCGAAAACTCCCTATCCACGCCATTCCTGTCCCGCCACAATACTTTATCCGTGTGATTAGCCAAAGTAGGACAAATTGCATCAGGAAACTTGGTGTTCCAAGAAATCGGCCAGGCCCAAGTCCCTTCCCTAACCAAGTCCGCAACAGTAGTGGAGTCTTGGAAACCAGCCCGAGTAATCATTCCATACGAAAGGCTATTGATTAATGGACTGTAAGAACTCCAATTTGCATACCAGGCCAAAGTGGTCAATCCATTACCAATCTGATGCCAAATGTGGTCACAAATTAAGACTTTTACTTGCATGATCTTCCTCCAGCTCCATGTACTATTCCCTCCACAGTTTACATCCCAAAAATTTCTTCCTCTTAATTTATAAGTGTGTATCCATCGAACCTATAATGATTCTTTAAGAGTGATTATGTTCCAAATATGAGACGAAACAAGGGCTGAATTAAACACATCCAACTTACGAATACCCAATCCCCCTTCACATTTAGGCAAACATACAATATCCCAGGCAACTTTTGCTTTTCCTCTTTTCAATTCACCTTGACTCCATAAGAAACCTCGGATTATTTGCTCAATATCCTGAATAACTCGAGAAGGAAGAATAAACACTGATGACCAATAAACATGAAGAGACGAAAGAACAGAATGTACCAAATGAAGTCTACCCGCAAATGATAGAAATTTGTTCTTCCAATCCGAAACTCGCAGCTTTACTCTTTCAACCAGCTCTTTACAATCCCGAACATACAATCTAGACGAAACAAGTGGGAGGCCAAGATACTTCATAGGGAGCGCACCTTCTTCAAAAGATAACACACTCAGAATCGCGAGTTTTACATGATTCAAAACATTACAAAAAAACGCCGTACTTTTAGGAAGACTCGGCGTTAACCCAGATGCATTTTTAAACTCATCTAGAGACTCCATAATGACCCGAGCAGAATCAACATCACCATGAGCAAACAAAAATAAATCGTCAGCAAAGCACAAATTCACAAGTCTTAATTCAGAATAATGATGATGGAATCGAAATCTATCTGAGGCATCAACTCTTTTTTGCAAAATCTGAGTTAAAATCTCCATAACCAATGTGAAGAGATAAGGAGATAGTGGATCACCTTGCCTAAGCCCCCGTTTACCCGCAAAAAAACCATGCAAAGAACCATTGAGACAAATAGAAAAGGAAGTAGTCGATACACATTCCATTATCCAATTGACCATAACCGAGTGAAATCCAAAACCAATAAGAATTGCCCTCAAAAATCCCCAGTCAATAGTATCATATGCCTTTTGAATGTCAACCTTAAATGCACACCTAGCCGGCCCACGATCCAGATGATAATTATGCATCAACTCTTGGGACATAAGAATATTATCAGAAATTCTTCTGCCCGGTATAAATGCTGACTGATTTTCACTAACTAACTCCACTAAACTGTTTTCAGCCTATTAGCTATAATCTTGGTAATACATTTAAGAACAACATTACATAGTGCAATGGGTTGAAAATCAGTAACTCTAGTTGGAGATTTTACCTTGGGAACTAGAGCTATGATAGTGTGGTTTAGCTCTTTTAACAACTTACCACTAACAAAAAATTCTTTAACTGCATTAATTACATCCATCCCGACAATGTCCCAGACACCCTTGAAAAAAGCGGTAGAATAACCATTTGGACCCGGCGACTTATCATCACCCATGGAAAAGATAGCTTCTTTTATCACCGAGTCCTCAATCTCACGAATCATATGAGTAGCTGCAGTGTGTGATAATCTATTACAAAACAAAGATTCCATATTCAATGGAGCAGTAATACCGGCCCTGCCAAGAAACAATTCATAGTGATTCAAGAAAGTTGCAATAAGTTCTTCGCCATCTATTTGGTTCCCATTTGCATCAAGAATAGCATCAATATGATTTCTACTCACTCTACCGTTTACCACTCTATGGAAATATGCCAAGTTTGAATCACCCACTTTTAACCACTCCAATTTAGCTTTTTGTTTCAAAAATCGTTCTTCAATCAAAATAGCATCATTGAAAGCCGTAAGATAAGCAGCTTCCTCTTCTTTCAAAAGTGTATTATGTGGATCTTTATCAAGTGCTATCTGCACCTCATCCAATTCACATCGCAACTGAGTAACTTTAGAATGAATATTACCATAAGAAAAAAATAAGCGTCGCAGTGGAACTTTAAGTGCTTTCAGCTTCTTAACCAAAATATATGAAAACTGCCCATTAACCTCCATTTTCCAAGTATATGAAACAGTATCACGAAACTTGTCATGGTGAACAAGAAGATTTGCAAATTTGAGAGGCTTTGGGAGAAACTTAGCCTTCATAGGAATCCGTAATACAGCCAGAGAGTGATCTGAAATATGGGAAGGTTGGAACACAGCCATTGCTCCAACAAACATATCATTGAATTCCACATTAGCCAACACCCTATCAATCTTTTTTAGTTGTCCATCCATGCCTTTAGGCTTCTGATTCCAAGTGAAATGAAGTCCCATTCTATTCATGTCCGAGACTTCAATCAAGTTAACACAATCTTGAAATTCATGCATTGCAATATCGACCTTTGATGAACCAGTTGCCTTATCCTCCAAATAGAGAGCCCAATTAAAATCCCCCATAAGGCACCAAGGCTTGTTATGCGTGAATTGCTTGTTAACAGCCAGGTTTCTCCATAAAAGTCTTCGATCAATGTACCTGTTGTGAGCATAAACAAAGGAGCAAAAAAATTGTTTTTTATCACACTTAAGAACCATTAGGGTATGAATTACCTGATCAGATTGATCAACAATCATAACATCAATCACATCCGGGTTCCATCCCAACACAATTCTAGTCCCCTTGTCACATACATTACTATTCGATGTCCAAGACCAACGCGCAAAAACCTTTGAACAAATATGTTGAAGCCGAGACTTATGTAAATGCGACTCAAGTATAGCACATGCACATGACTTATTCTCCATAATAACCTGTTTCACCTCTGCTGTTTCGAGGCTTGGTTTAAACCCCTGATATTCCATGCCGCTATATTATACATTTAAACCTTGTGGTTCAGGAGTGATTGCCCCTGGTTGGTTCCCCATAGCTTCCTTTTCATTAAATATGTTTTCCACTTCATCATCATCAGATTCTATCACTTGTGTTGAATGTGGATCACGCCTTAAAGTTGGCTTCTCTATAAGTTCTGTTCTAGTTTTTTCCACCTTCACATCACCTGGATATTCATCTTCCCACTCCCTAACATCCTTTTCTAAAGCTGAAAAAGGATTACTAGTTTCCACTTGATTCCGCGATGTTGAAGCTTCATTTGCACCAATCTGTTTAGCCTGTTTAGCACGATAAATAAATTGAGGTTTTGGTTTATTTAGCTTCACACCTTCAATATGTTTTTCCTGTTGAGCAACCTTTGCCTTACCTTTCTTTCTTACAACACGAATAAAACCCTCATCAGCCTTGTTCACATCAGTCTGTGTAACCTTCTTGACTTGTTTCGGACATTGGTCATCAGCATGGGTAAATACCTTGCATAAAGAACATCGGGGCGGTTTCCACTCATACTCAATCTTGATAACCTCTTTAACATAGTCATCCCCAACCATAGATGGAATACCCACAACCAGTTCCGACTTCAATTCATTATCAGCATCCAATTCCACCAATGCACGAGCATAACTACTACGCCCCCAGGACTCAAGACACATTGAACTAGTATAAGCATCTAAGGCGATTGGCTTTCCAATTTTTGTGGCCAGCATACTAAGCCCATCCTCAGTGAAAGCCACAAGAGGAACATAGTGAAGTTTAACCCATACCGGAACCTTTTTAATCTCAGCAATACTCAAACTAGTAGCAGGTGTCCATATATTCAGAAATAAAGGAACAGATCGAATTAACCATGGCCCTTGCTCTACCAACTTCTCCATACCAGATTTTGATTCAAATTTAAAGAAAAAGAATCCTGACGAATTCATCATTATATGCTTTATACCATATTTCGCCCAGGCATTCTTTGCATAAGATTTCAACAATTGGGAATGCAAGTCGCTTTCCCAGGAAATAACCAACTAATGTATGTTCAAATCTTTTATTCACCTCCAGTATCGATTCCTTAGGAATAAGCAAATCAAGACCATCAACACTAGAATCCAACAGGTGTTGGGTACCCCGAGATGTCAACTTTCAGCTTTTTCATCTTCTCGAATCTTTTCTCTAAGGCATCCAACACTGTCTCTTTATGAATACTCTTTTGAACAAAAATGATGTTGTGAAGTTCAACCCATTCTGTATAGCCAAGCTCACCCAGCTCACCCAGCTTGTCAAGATCTACTATTTCTGATGAAGTTTTGAACCCAGCTCTATTGATTATGAGGGATGGAACACTCTCATTTCTTTTTCTATTGAGCTGACAGTCAGTGATGGCTTCTAGAAATCTTCTTGTTTTGACCTTTTCACTCAAAAGCCTTTTGTCCAGCTTACCTAGTTGGCTTGAGAGTTCTGTTCCAGCAGCAACTTCCTTTTGCTTCGAACTTGGTTTGGTATGCACCACAACCTTCTTTCCTTTCTTCTTGCCTTTCTTTTCTTCTTCAGCTTTAAGTTGCTCTTCATCAGCTTGAGCAATCTTTTCCTTCAAGTCTTGATCTTCCAAGTCAACAATGGCTATGAGGTCTATTACAGACGAGTCTTTTAGCATGGCCTCATGTTCAATTTTAGTTAGCCATTGTGAAACTTCTTCAACAGGTATTCCCTTTTCCTTGGCTCTGGCTTGAATGAATTCTGATCTGTTGTCAGCTTGGAGCATTACTTGAGAATCCTTGATCTATTCTTGCTCTTGAGTTGTCTCAGATACAGCTTGTCTTTTCTTTATGAAGTACTTGCCAAGTGTAACATTCTCATCACTTGAAGACGTCTCAACAATTTTGGCTATGTCAGATTGAGCTCCCTGAACAGGGTCAGATTGAACAACTTTTGTTGACAAGGAAGTAGGCACAGATTCTTCAGTAACCATCAGATTTCCCTCTTCTTCAACACTCCTTCCTTCTTCTCCCCCTATCTCCTTCACTTCTCTTCCTTTCAACTATCTCATCTACATACTCCCCCTCAACAGTTGGCCTCAAGCTGCTAAAAGGTAACTCAGCTTGAGAGGGAGAAAATATGACCAAGTCTCTACATAAGGATTCCTTAATGCCTTTGTTTCTTTCATCAATTATCTTTTTCAGCTTAACTACTTCTTGTGCAACAAACTCACTTTCCTTCTTCCTTCTCTTAGACTTTTCAGCTTCCTTTTCCTTCTCCCCCTTTTTGTCATCATCATGAGAAGATCTTATCAGCTTTGTTAATGAGGTGCTGATAGTGTCAAGTCTGAAGTTGGAAACACAGTTATCACCATGAAGTCTGAGTATGTCACCATCCATAGCATTGATTTTGGCAATCAGTCCTTTGGATACACCCATGAGCTCATCTTTCAACTGAAGTTTGGCTTTTGTTGCATCCTTGAGCTCACTGGCTACCCTTGTAGTGAACTTGTCAGTAGCTTTCTCAATCTGAGCCAAAGTACTCTGATGACTAGCAGTAAGATTAGACACTTGTTTTGCTAGATATTCAAGAGCCTCTGTCAGCTTGACCTGGTTAAGCTGCATCTTCTGAACTTCATTGTTAATAAATGCTTTATGCTCTTCATGTGATAGTTGCAGCTTTTCCAAATTACCAACCGTCAATTCATTATCCTTTCAGACATTTTCCAAGCTTGCAGACAACTTTGAACTCTCAACTTGGAAAGTTGAACTGAGCTCAGTGAGTTATCCTACCACATCTTGAAATGGAGATGAGGCAGCTTGGGAGGAGCTAACAGTGGGGTTAATATCCTCAAGAGCATCAGCTTGCAAAAGAAGCAGAGTCACACTCTAGTCCTGAGGTTCGGTTTCATGATGAAGATTTAGAAGGTGGAGGGCAAGAGAATTAAAGTGAATTTCCTCATGAGAGTGAGTCTCATGAGGTATAGTGGGAGAAATGATAACATTATCATCAGCTTGAGAAGATTCTAAGATAGATTCAAGCTGAGGGACAGTGGGAATTTGTTGATCTTTAGAATGATCAACACATCCACTATCAACTTCCATAAGAGCATCCCTTGAGGATGGATGGGCAGACAAGTCATCGAAGGAAGAATCACTTCCGGAAATAGTGATCATTTTCTCATCAGCTTCGTGAGGAGCACTGATGGTTCCCATTGCTGTACATGGGCAAACATGGCATTTATAAAGAATGCCATGTAATCTACAGCATCCTTTTGTTTTTCAACAAGTGCAGACACAGATGTTGTAGATGTAATGAATTGGGAAGATGGTAGCCCTTCTTTGATGATGTGTCGTTGCATCAAAGAATCATCAGGGGCAGAGTTGGAAGCCTGTACCCCTTCTTGTGATATAGAAGGGGCATTGTCAGCTTGTGCAGACTCAGAGTGTAAGAATTTTCTTTAATAAAGAATAGGAGATTTGTGCACAGACTCTGACTCTACCTGGATCTGGGTTGGATCCATTGGTTTCCCTTTAATGATATCATCATCCTTTTTGGAGGATGATGATGGCGATGACGGTTTAGACTTAGTATGATCCTGGGAGGGGGTCTGTCTTTCAATGCTTTCACCCTTTTTAGAGGGTTGAGCAGAATCGGGCTTCCCTTTTATCTCGTTGCGCAGAATCGGGATTCCCTTTTATCCCTTTTTGGAGAGTGCAGATGGGCTTGGTGATTTGGTTTCAACAGATTGAGATACAGGGTCAGCTTTGGAACGCTCCTCTGCATGACCTGCATCTGTGGACACTTTAAATTTGACTTTCAGTTTGTCCATTCTTGAAGCTGTTACAGATTTTCCAATTAATATTTTTTTATTTGTCGAAACACTGGGAGATGTTGAGATCTCACCAGTGGGGTGTGCAGATTGGATTTTCGAAGGATCAGATGGGGTGCTTCGTTCTTTTCTAAGATTGATTTGGGATCACCAGTTGAAGGTGAAAGAGGAGGATGTTTCTAAGACTACTTTCGGGACTCGTTATGGCTGCTTGTGAGGCAGAATATATGGCTGCTGGTAGATGTTGTTCTGAAGTTTTGTGGATTAAGATGGTACCCTGCAACACCATCTGAAACATTTTATGGTGAAGTTGAATTAATGGTTGATAATGTTTTTATTAAATAGACCTTTTGTGACCTATGTGGTCTTTATTATGAATAAATTTTAAAATCCGAAACTTTTAAAGTTGGGTGTTACGGAAGACTTTGGAAATGATACGATTGTGGATCATAATCAAGGACATGATGACCAAGCTCATGGAGTTGATGGAAATGAACGAGATGACGATGAGACTGATAGTGATGTGATTGATGTTGTTGGATCTGATGGAGATGTTGGTCTCGCTCCCTTCTCGTACTATTCCTCCCCACTAAAAAAAGAGCGATTGAGAATCTCGAGAACCTATTTGAACGTTTGTGTTCACGGGGCGATTTGAAAAGTATCTTTCTTGTAGGGCCTTCCATTCCACTATTGTGATCTTGATAGAATCTCTTCTAAACGACCAAGTCAAAATGATCCCACATCCAGGGTTAGCATTATGTCATTCCTACAAGTGATCCCACATGCAGGATTGGATGAAGTGCTATATGATGACGATGATGATAATGAAAATGAAGAGGACATCGCACGGAGAAAAGTTGAACGAATACGTGTTGAAGTTGAACAAAGGGAAAGAGTAGCTGAGAGTGAATAGTCTGATACAACTCGACGTGAAGCTAAATAATGAAAATTGATAGTAGTAGGTTAATGTGTGAAAAAAAAAACTGCAAAGTTTATATATATATAGTAAGGTAATACAAACCTTTAAACTGAAAATGGAGTTGCAAGGGATGTCTAATTCAAAAAGGGTTGAATTATTGTTGCTTCTGTTGGAGTTAATCGTTTATTATATGGTTTTTGAGTCACGGAATAATGGGTTCAAGTCTTCATAGTGTGGTTGCATGGTTGGAACTCGAATAAGCACGTGGTTGTTATGTTTTATGCTTTATCTGATGTCGTTTATGTGAAACTGATAGTCAAGTTGCATGGCTTATGTGAACTTGAATAAACTTTGTATCTAATAACCCACAGCTTCTATTAGTGACCACCAGCAGCAAAAATAATGAAATAAAATAACATGAATTGAAGAATGATAAGTTGAAACCTCGGATTGTAAGAAAAACTCTTATGTTGAGTAATAACCATATGTTGAGTAATAGTTTTCCAAAACTTTAAAAGGCAATAACTTTTGACTCGGACATCGGATTTACGTCCCGTTTTTTTTAAAGTTGTGTAATTTTTCGAGATCTACGCGTTTCTTTACTGCCGAAGGCGGTAAGGGCAAAAATTTTTTCCCCAAAAACGCCTCTTTGGCAGCTAATTTTAAGTTTTTCTATTACCGTTGACCACTTTACGAAGTTTGACCAGCCATAACTCATTAAGAAAAATGAGAATTTCATTTTTTATAAATTTGCAAGCCTTATACATAGTTATGACATTCATTTGTTAAAAATTTTGTTCACAACTAGACTTTGAAAAAATGGATGTTAAAGTACATCAAGTGGAATTTGTAAAACTAAACAAGTAAATCCTTTAGATCAATTGGATAAAGATGTATCATTTGTTTTTTTAGAAGACCAAGGTTCAAGCCTTGTCTCAAGCAATTTTTATGACATTTAATTTATGATTGGAATCTTTTTGTTATCATTCATATTATACAGGTGATGATACAAAACAAGTAAATCATCTAGGCCAATTGGTTAAGGTTGTATCTTGAAATTTTTTGAAATACCTAGGTTCAAGTCTTGTCTTCAACAACTTTTATGACATTTAATTTATGCATCCCCTTTTTTGTCCCTTATTTTGTTACCAAGGAAATGGGGGGCTCAGGGGGCTGTGCGCGGCATCGAGGCATTTTTACTCGGAAACGATCTAGGCGTGGTCAGCTCAACCACCTCAGTACCCCCTATATATACATATTTACAATTATCCCAAGTGACAGGAACAGACATTGATTTTTTGAATAATCATAATTTTTTGATTTGCGGCGTCGGGGCATATTTACTCGGAAGCGACCAAGGAAATGGGGCTGTGTGCGGGATCGGGGCATTTTTACTCGGAAACGACCTGGGCATGGGGGGCTCAGCAACCTCTCTACCCCCTATATATACATATTTACAATTTTCCCAAGTGACAGGAACAGACATTGATTT
>JAOEHQ010047569.1:0-10746 GCA_025447715.1 Asclepias incarnata | reverse complement strand
ATTCAACTCTTCTTCTGCCTGTTCATTTGTCGAAACAACATTTACTTTGGTATGGTTATGACAGAAAGGTATCATACGATCATCATATCCAATATCTTTCTAGCATATACAGAAATAATCAAGATTTTGATATGCCAACTAATGCTAATGCCATTTTGTATTATTATCTGGATTATAAGTATCTTGGCAAGAACTCACCCTTCTTAGTTGACTGTCAGAATGGAATGCATTCCCTTTGTCCAGCTGTGTGGACAAAGCATAGAAGATGGCTATTGATGTCGATGTTATGTCTCAATCCTATGACTTGTGTAAGTATATATAAATTGATGCCGATGGAATCCCTTTTACACTCCTGCTATTGTATTTTAAGCATAACAATAATTATAAATTTGCAGTATTAGAAGCTTCTCCGTGTTATTCTCTGTAACTTGACTTCTTTGCTGCAGTCATTTATGGACTTGCAGTTTCCAAATGGCCAACTCACCTATGTTGCCGGTGAAGGTATATCCACCAGTGCTTTCTTACCTCTTTTTGGTGGTTTGCTTCAAGCACAAGGTCAATATCCAGGAGAAATGAGGTTCAGCTTCTCATGCAAGGTGAGTTATTGTACAACTGCAATGTCCTTGTTTCTGTAAATATTTCTGATACAAATATCTCTTAGCAGAATAAGTGGGGAACACGCATAACACCAATGGTACAAGTGCCTGCAAAATCATTTACATTGGGTTTTGAACAAGCTTTGGCCTGGAAAAGATCTGGTATCATGGTGAGGCCAACTGTTCAGTTCAGGTACTAATCAATTCTGATGCACCGACTTCATTCTAAAATTGCATAGCAAATCTTAAGCCATTTTAGTTTCATATTTATCTGCTGAAGAACCAAATGCATTGGGTTTTTTTTGGCCTTAAATAGTCTTGTTTCCTGATCAGCTTCCAGCCAACACTTGGTGGGAATAACCCTGGTGTAAAAGCAGAGCTAGTGCATTCTTTGAACGAGGAGCTCAGTCTCATTGGTGGTTGTTCTTTAGTGTCACATCCTTCTGCATTTGCATCACTATCTGTAAGTGCATTCTTCGAATGAGGAACTGGGTCTCATTTGCCTTTTCCCCCAATTTTTTATTTTTCTTGTCTGTATCCACGTATACATATACATATGCATACACATTGAAATTTTTAAAGTTGTATTTAGGTTCTAAGATCCATGTTCTACCGTGTATGCAGCTAGGTAGGTCAAAGTGGAACGGAAATGTTGGGAAAACAGGGATAGTATTGAGAGTTGAAACTCCTCTTGCAGATGTTGGCGAACCTTCTTTTTCTGTTCAAATAAATAGTGGGATTGAATTTTGATCAACAAATATACAACCAAAAAATACAACCGGTGATAGAATCTCAAGTTCTATATCCATGTAGGTTACTTATGTAAATAAACAATGCTGCAAGCTATGCTTTGAACTACCGCCTTTTTTCGGTTTTAGTCCGACTCCGAGCTAGACAACATGCTCAGATCCTAGCTCAGCTGTATTTCAGTTGGTGTTGGGAACCTGAATGAACAATACAAAATTGTGTAAAGTCAACATAGTTCTTGTAATATAGATACGCTCTTTATAATATATAAAAGACAGGTATTTTCAATAGTAATTGTTTCAGCCCTTTCAACCAGCGTAAAACCTTAAGATTATCTGAATTTCTATTCTGGTAGTTACGGTTTACTTAAAAGATTACAATGCCGGATGTCACTTTGAAGTTTGAATCGTGTGATCATTTTCCAAAACAACAATTCTATCCTATACGGCTTGTTCCATAGAAATATTTGTCACAGGAAGTGTTGTATTTTTGTTTTTGTCATTAAAATGGAGAACATGGTTGCAAGAGAGTCTCGTATTCGTGTTTGCACGCCATGTGTATAGAACACCCAAAGTTCTACGATAATATGTTGGGTTCTGTGATGTTTATAATCTGGCTTTGGGATTATATTGACTTATATGCAAAGGCGGAACTTGAACGAACTTTTTGAGGGGGCCGGTAATGTAATTTTTTTTTTTTTCGATGACCGATGCTAAATTTTACACTACCAACTCAAAGTTTTGGGGGGACCGGAACCCCCCCTTGCCCCTTAATAGTTCCGCCCTTGCTTATATGGGTGTTCACTTCGTACCTGGCCCGTATCAAAGCATAAGTTAAATTATTTCGTTACGCTAAAATTACAAATAATTTCTGCCTGATCTTTGTACCACAAGCAATAGTAGATGAAATATAATCTGCAATGTTTATACATCATAGACGCCGTTAAAACACTAACACAATCATGTTAAGCATCCATCCTACTGATATTTTCAGAAATTATGAAAAAAGGTAAACGAAATTTTGACGTATATTTCTCTATAAATCAAATTCATATATGCAAATTTATCTAAGATGATGTTTATAAATCACAACAAACTAATAATCATAAAAAGTGATATTTCTTTAGGCAGACGAGTCTACCCTTGGACCATCAGTCGACAAGCTCCCTTGCCGTTGACTATCTCCCGATACAACAGAGGTTAGTGTTTGACTGTCTTGTGATAGCATTTCAAATGCTCTAAATCTCATGTCGGCATCCATTGCTCCTTTTTTCACTAATGCTGGCTGAACTGGACTCTTTCCTTCCAGCATACTCACAACCACTGACATCTTTGGCCTAAGTGTGGGCGATGGATTGGTGCATAGTAGAGCCACATTCAGCATCCTCATCACCTCTTTCTTCGAGTAATCTGAACCGAGTCCGGGGTCCACCAGTTCAAGTAGATTCTCTTGCTCTTGTAAAACATACGCCTTTAAGTTCAACCGACATGTAGCAATAGTCAGACATTAAAATAAAAAATTTAACCAACTTAGGTGTGATATTCATATGAGGTAATAACTTCAACGTGAAAAAATCAATGCAAGAAATTTTCAGTTATTTTAATTTTGGGAGACTCATAAGCTTGACGCGAGTATATTCAAAGTAAATTCAACAACTTTCGGCAACACTAATCTACCAAAACTAGAAAAAAAAAACCAACTGAATGTGGATTACCTTAAAGTAGAAATCACTGAAAGTGGTTAAAAATAATATGTAAGATAATTCAAATTGTGCTACCTTATTTTGTAACTTGTGACAATTTGCTCTCTTTTGACTTATAATGTATGCAATTGTACATTCTATAATTATCCAATGAGGTCTTTCTGTTTTTAGAATCCTTATTGGGGTAAGACCTTAGAAAAGTGAAGTTAATGACTGTTAAGTTGAACTTTACCCAATCAAGAAGGTATACAAATTCCTCCTTTGGCCTATAATTTGTATTGCTTTTGCCGCTCACAATCTCTAATGCAACTATTCCGAAGCTATAAACATCTGCTTTATCCGTCAAGTATCCTCTCATGGCATATTCTGGAGCCATATACCCGCTGCAAATCATACCATTAATATGTCATACTTAATCATAGTCGCACTAGCTAGACAATATCAAACTGTGATATGAAATGGGACTCACATTGTTCCAGCAACTCGTGTGCTGATATGGGTATTTTCTTCTTCATCAAGTTTCGCGAGACCAAAATCTGATATTTTTGCATTAAGTTCCTTATCGAGAAGCACATTGGTGGCTTTTATGTCTCTGTGAACAATTTTCAACCTTGATTCTTCATGGAGATAAGCTAAGCCCCGGGCCACTTGTATACATATCTTTTGTCTTTTTGTCCAATCTAAATTAAGGCGTTGGTCCTCTTTACCTGAATTTGGAATGACCCAGAATGGTAAATATCATCATCAGCTCTTGAATATGAGATATTTGGATAGTAAAGTATTTACCGAAAAGAGCGCGTGCAAGACTATTGTTTTCAAGGTACTCGTATATCAGTAACAACTGGTTTCCTTCTATACAACATCCATAAAGCTTAACGAGGTTTGGATGTTGTAAGGCAGATATCATGCCTATCTCTGTGACAAATTCTCGGTTCCCTTGCTTTGATTTTGAGGAGAGTTGCTTAACAGCAATTTCAGAGCCGTCTGAGAGAACACCCTGCGGATAATATGAAGGAAAAGAAAGTTGTGTTTAGATGATTAGGCTAATATAATCCTGCTGCTTAAAAATATAAGTTGACAGATAATGCAATGTTTACTTTGTAAACAGGTCCAAATCCTCCTTCACCAATTTTGTTTGCGGGATCAAAGTTATGTGTCGCAGCTTTAATTTGTCGCAGACTATAATAGCCTGTCTGTAATTCAAGAGCCCGAAGTTCTGTGATGGAAATGAGCATCAAAAACTATAATAGAAAATAGGGAAGAACAAGTAATTCTTAAAACTGAACATTTGTATAATGTACTAACCTTTGTCTTCTTTATCCCCTCCCAGATAACCTTTCTTCCAAAGAACGGCCAAGATTAAGATGACAAAAGCACAAGAACCAATCACGATTCCAGCTATCGTCCCAGCAGAGAGCCCATCTGTGGGGATATCAAAGTCTACAAGAAGGAATAATCAATAGGTTTAGACTCGTTTACTATGTTTAAAAATGTAAAAATTGAATGTAATGGAAATTTACTAACTTGGTGTTATAGTGATAGCTGATATAAGCGGGCCATATACACCTCGATCTGGAATTGCAGTAGTCCCCTTCCCTGCCCAGTACAAGTGAATCTCTAATGTGCTACCATTAACAATAATGTTATCAAAATCTCTGACGATACCCCTGCCAGTACCATTAGCCTCTTCCCTGATGTTAAAGTCTTTCAATAACAATTGTCCCTATATAAAAGGCAAATCTACATTAGTAACTAATTATGTTATATGATCAAAATATACAATCGAATAAATACTTTAGTGTCTGTGTCACTCACTTGGATTGATATATCGAAAATACGTCTTCCCAGGCTATTAAAAGTCAGATCATCAGCATACATTATTTCAGCAAAGTGGAGGCGCACTCTATAGCTACCCGTTCTCAAACACAGCCCAAAGTATCTAAGGGAAGTAGGAGAAAGACGGGCCGTGTTGTATAAACTTCCACCTGTCACGTTTGATGTGCTCGTGACAAATGGTGCGTTATCATTGCCCAAGAAAACACCATTGCTGCTATAAGCCCATCTCTCAGAAGAAGGATAAAAGTAAGACTGTTCATCGGTCGAGTCTTGCTCATATTCATTTCCTTCAAAGTCTACACTGTTTCCACCACAATTTATAAATAAAGAATAACCTGAAATAGTGAAATGTAAATTCAGAAAAGATGTAAGGTTAAATATAAATCTGAGTTATGGGAACACAAAGTAACAAAAGAGAACTATTTACGGTTTGGATTTCTGCTGCAAGTAAGTCCGTCTGTCAAACACCAAGAATTTCTACACAACAAATTCACATTTAGGAACATTACTATAATGAAAGATGAGAATGTAAACATAGGAAGCATACCCGTTGCTTGTTTCTGAAGATGATAAGGCAGAAACCAGATTCCTGCCAACGGATTGAAGTGAACAAATGGTAAGTGAATGTAGATGAGTAAATTTTCTTGTGGGAAATGAAATATGACTTACAAGCTAGATTGCTGACAATTCCGTTCTTGTGTTTGTGTAAAATTGTTGTAGGATAAGTCACTGCATAATACTTAATTAAGATGGTGCATCCAATGATCTCATAACCAGATGTAATAATGTAAGTACATACATAATACTTAATTAAGGACGGGGAATAACTAACATCTTTCTATTATTGATGAACGCCCAAGCAGGAATTTCCCCAGATAGTGAGTTATTATTAAAAAACCTGCATCCATGAAAAATATTTAATCTCAAATTGGACTTGAAAATCAAAATATGCATGCAGTGCAGTATACATTATGAGCAAAAAAATTTCTGGTTAATCTACTTACACAGTGTCAAAATCCACCCTTCCAATTGAAGTAGGTACTTGACCATCCAACATATTGAAGCTTAGGTCTCTGCAAACAATGGATGAGAATAAAATTAAAAAAGAGGGAAACGATGTAGTCTGCTTTAAGATAGATGTTACTGATTGACTCACAAGTTTTTCATCCGAGTCATCTGTCCTATGTAGTCTGGTATTGAACCAGTAAGCAAACAATTTCTCAAATGCCTGCAACAAAGTTGATGAGAAAAAATTATATCAGCTTTCTTTACTAAGCGGATTTACAAACTTTCTGTAGCAGAATTAACCATGAAATCAACTTACAGTCTAACCATGCGTGTCATATTTTGCAGATCAGGAAAGGGTGAACTTGGTCCAGTCAGATCGGTTATCCTCCTGAGAACCATAATGCGCGAATGAGGTAAGTTCTATGCTTAAATCTGCAGTCACACACTTATTGAATAAAACTAAACTACTAACAGCGACAAAAAGTGGCCTCACAGTTCAGTTAAATTTGTCAACAGAGATATTGTAGAAGGAATAGGTCCCTCCATTGATGTTCCTTGCATATCACTGCAGGGTATGATACATTAAGGATCACAATAAACTGCAAGCAGATATTTATGGAACAGTTTGCTAAAAATTTAGACGAAATAAACACACAGTCTCGTGAGTCTTGTCCAGTTCCCAATGAAGCTAGGTATTCTCCCCGATAATGTACTCCCATCTATCCTACTGCAATTATTGTAAACAGGTTTCAATCATCAGGAAAGAATATTGGATGGATAACGAAAAGAATATAAAGATCGCTAGCTAGTACTTACAAATCTTCTAGATTAGTCAGATTGCCATATGATTCCGGAATGGTTCCTGTAAAATTATTTGCCGAAAGAAGGCTGCAAAGAAAGCTCTAAATTATAAATGAGATAATACTGTTATATAATAAATCAAATTATAAATGAGATGTAGTCTTACATTCGTCTTAAGCGAGATGAACGCCCAAGGTTTGGTGGAAGTGGTCCTTCAAGCAAATTGTCCTCCAAGACTCTGTTATAAGGTTCCAGATGTAAGATCAGTGAAAAGTCTGATATACGATTGATTTAGTGTGTAAATAAAAATTGTTACTTACAGTTCCTCAAGTGTCGGCATATCACCTAATTCACTAGGTATTGAACCACTGATGCGGTTTCCCAAAAGACTCCTGTAAAGAAAGAAACATCAGAAGAATGTTTCATTAAGCTTAGATAATAATACATAATAAAGAATTATAACAAACAACTCTTACAAAATGGTAAGGGGGAGCTGAGCAAAACGGGTTGGAATACTTCCGTTGATATAGTTGCGAGAGAGATCTCTGTATGACAACAAAAATCAAGAATATTACCAACTTTGTTTATTGCATTATGTCACCATGATCACATCCTACAACTGTCGGATAAACGTTTTCTTGAATGGGTGTACTTGCACATTATGACCGAGAAACTATATGGGGTTATGACATAGTTAATAAAAAGGCTGAAAATGTGCACTTACATTTCTTGAAGAAAAGTGAGGTTCGCAAATTCTTCAGGTAGAACTCCTGTCAAATTAAGTCCCTTTAACTGGCTGAAATTTAAAATAAATATACTCAGAAGCATTTGTGAAAAAGGTATAGAATGTCGCAAACATGCATCAGGCCCTGTGAGATACTGCATCGTATCTAGCTAATCTCGTGAAAATTCATTTGGAAATTTCATTCCAGGAACTTACATACCTATTCATAATCGTAGGAAATAATGACATATAAAAGGATAAATAGATTCATACATGTTTGTAATGTGACAAACAGTGCTGTTACAGTTGCAGGTTACATTGCTGCCAAATCTAATAAGCCCCTCGTCATTCAGAGATATTGAGTTATTAAGACCTCCACCTCCACTGCATGAATTTCTAGCAACCTGCCAATCGCTATACTGCAGCCTTGAGGATATTGACTGAAGAGCCTCAACTGTTGTCGATCATTAAAAGAAGAAAAATTTTTATAAGACAGACATAATTTCATGACTATTTTTTTTGAACGGTTAATTTGGAGACCACTGGAGTATCATCGTGCCACCAATGGTACCACCCGATCATATTCCAAGTCACCAATTCAGGCATAATTTCATGACTGATTTCCTACAGTTATTATCCAAATGATATTTCTAGTTAAGAGATTGCGAACTTCTAACGTGGCCATACTTCGGTAAACCAACTGTTTTTCTCATAAAAGCATTAATTAACCAGTGTTAAAAATGGTAATATATAATGATTAACATATAAATGTACAGGTGACATTAAAACTGGTGTTAGAAATTAGAATAAGTAACTATATGGCTGGGACTTGTTAAGGTGCGGAGATCCATTCCTTTAAGAATAGACTTTGGTCATAATTCATAAAGTTCATAAGTTGGTGACTAGAAACTACAAATAAGCTTTTGAAATATAATTAGTTTTAAAAAGTACATATTTATTGTATGTTTAGTTATATCTTAACTAAATGATAGTTTGTTCAAATCCTTAACCATCTCCAATGTGGCCTAGTGGTAATGCCTCCTGAAGGTGCCAGAAGAGACCCACATTCAAACCTCACTAGGTAGACATCTTGAGATGACCAGAAGGAAAATCTACAAATGGCGGCAGACATACCGGTTAGACCATGTACATCAAAGTCGTTCATTGCTTCTATTGTATAATTAATTATCTTATTGATATTGGTTGGTTGACCAGAATAGGTCATATTTTTCAACTATTGCATATTTGACTATAATTTGACCATAATCAATCAGCCATACCTAAATTGCATTTATTAGAGATGCCAGCTAGTAAGTAGCCCAACCAGCCAGCCAATTGACATGTTCAACTTCAAGAAAAGGGGACCAGTGAAAATTAATTACAATTATCCATGTCTTCATTCGTATCATTATGATAGTATGATATTTTGACACAAATTAATTTATGATAACTTTGGACAACTTCAATAGAAAATTGTTCATGTTTTGTGCAGGCGGGAGAAACAGTCAAAGCAACAATATAGAAAGTAGCCAGCCGGTATCCGTACGAGTCAAAACAAATTAAGATTTTCAATTTTCAACAGTTAGCTAAAGATGTTATATTATTATTATATTATATGATGATTACTTTTATATAAAATTATATAAATAATGGTGTAATAATATAATAATATAAACTAATTCAAAAAAAAGACAAAATCAAATAAGACTACAACTAGAAAGAAACAAAGTAATAATACTCACCACCTAATTGTTTTTAATTATTATTACTGTATATATTTTTATATACAGTTTTATATACAGTAATAATAATTAAAAGCAAATAGGTGGTGAGTATTATTTATTTGTATGGGATCGACTCATTTGGTAGCGGCTTTTGTTTTTTGGGATAAAAGGCCGGATGATGGGGGCTGGAGGAGTGGGCTCTTTTGTTTCTAGAGGTCCAAGATCACATGAATAGAGGGCTTCACTAAAATAATTGTAATTTGAGCCACGTGACTCTGTTTTGGGCATGTGGGTTCATGTTCATCAATATGTGACACTGGTATTTCTTAATGTTTATTGGAGTACATTAGATTTGTCTGTCGTTAAAAAAAGAGTAGTATTCTACCATAATTCTTTAACACAGATGAAATATATATATATAGTAAGTATATGTTACAATATATAAATAAAGATAAAATATATAATAGATATAATAGTAGATTCAGTTAGTTGGTTAGTAATTAGTTTAACAAATTCAAGTTACCTCGAAATTCGATAAAATTAATTCAAAACAGATTTTTTTTTAAAGTTAATTCAAAACAGATACTCGTATAAACTACCTAAAACCATATATATTATATGGTATATATATATGCATACAAATAGTGTCATATATGGTAAAAATGATCATTTGATTTTGCAGATGCGAAGATATTAAAGTACTTTAATTAGAAAGGAGGAGAGAGAAATTAAAGTGAAAGGAAATATATATATATATACTGTAGGAAGGAAGGAAGGAAGGAGTAAATGAAAGAAAGAAAGAAACCTTCTTGTAGCGGCAAAAGTTGAGCGGAAGATGTAAGATCATATACAACAATTGGAAATAGAAACATCAGAATAAGTGTTGTTGTAGTAAGCACGGGTGGACGACGGATATATAATAACTTCATTAGTCGTTTCTTAATTAATGAATAATGATCGATGAGAGATTATTTATTTAGTGGTAAGGGTTTTAGAGACAGTGGCCGGCCGGGGGGACAACGTACAAAGTTAGAATATGAGAGTACGTAACAGAGTTTGTTATTATTATGAACACAAACAAAAAAAAAAGGAAGAAGAAGAGAATACTAATACTTATTATCTTTTTTATTATTAATATTAATATTATAACAAACTGCTGCTAGTTGTTGATTTTGACCATTTTTCAACTCTCTTTTTTTTCTTTTCTTTTTTTATTTTTTTTTTTATTATTATTATTTTTTAATATATATTTTACTTTAGACTTTTGAGTCTTTTGACCTTTGATTTTTTTATTGGGATTAGTTTCTGAAAATGTAACTAATCATAAGCGGAGCTATATATATAATAGGGGGTTCAAATGCACCCCCTAATTTCAAATTATTTTTAGAGGTTTAGTGTAAAATTATAGGTTTTTAGTGTAAAATTATAGGTTTTTTAGCGTGTGCACCCCCAATTTTTTATATTCCAAAAATTGTGAATCCCTCAAAAATATTTTCTGGCTCCGCCACTGTAACTAACTATGATCAAATTATCATAGTAGGAAAGAACAAAAATCTTGTGCATTTAAGGAAGAAACTTTGTAAAAATGTTCAAATCATGTAACCGACC
>JAOEHQ010047568.1:0-10747 GCA_025447715.1 Asclepias incarnata | reverse complement strand
ACCTATACCCCTTAACCATTCACTTTCTTATCACCTCTCTTCACCCACCCCTTTCACCTTCCCCTTACAAATGGTCTTATAGGGAATGCTCGATTAAAGGATAAGGAAAGAAAATAACAATGACCTAAGCTTGATGACATGTATGATGATTAGAATTTACTTGTGCCATTTATTTTTCATAGGAAGAAAAACTCATAAAAACCTCTCCAACCACACGTGTCAAAAGCAAAATCCTATCTTCAAATCTTCAAAAAAGGTGTAAAAAAAAAGTCCACAAAAAACTCCCTCCCAAACAAAGAGGTTTATGGTCACCTGTTCTTCTCTCCTATTTCAAAACTACCATTTTACCCTTCTCTTCAATCTCATTTACCCAACACATATACAATATAACCCAAAATGACCATTTTACCCTTGAAAGGGGTTTAAGCAAAGCAGTTTCTTCTTTCCTTCTTTCCTTCATTCTCACATTTTCATAGTTTTCTCCTAAAACAAAATTCCTCAAGTTTATCATTCCAAAATATTTCACAATACCCAAATTTTATATCAATTTTTTAATTTTTTATTATTATTTATAAAACATTTATTTCTAAAACCCAAATTATATATAAAGATAGATCAACAAATTTTATATTTTGTATAAATCTCATATCAGGTCAGTATAATTTTGATCCCATCTCTGTTATTTATGGTTCTCATTTTTAATTTTTTTTAATTTTCTTAATAAAATATTTTTTTCATTATTATTTTGTGTAATTTTACTTGATCATTTTTAGTTTTTTCAACTTTTTCCAATCTCCCGGGGTTTAAGCTAAATTTCAGGGTTTTTAATTTTTATTTCATATTATAAATTTAAACGAAAAAATAAATTGTATGATCATGATTTACTTTTATGGAAATATTATATTTCTATTTTTTTTATTTGATTCCCGCCTAATTATTTTATTTTTCTATGCTAATTTATAGTAATTAGAAGTTAATAGATAAATTGAAGATTTCGAGGTTATTTATTAATTTTTTTTTTATAATTGTTACTTTATAAATTAATTTATTTTTTTATTAATATGTTGGAATTTTTTGATTATGGGATCTGGGTTTGGATTATAATCAATCATGGATCATTAATTTGTGCCCAATAATTATATTTGGTCTAAATGTGCATTATCATTGATTACTGTATAATGTTGATGATTTATTTGCAATACGATCTAATCTAGGGGTTAGTTTCTTAAATAGGTTGGTTATTTATGACTTAAACTAGATCATTAACTTCATACTTATTTAATGCCCAATAATGTGTAAATTTTCTTATAAAAATGATCGAAAGATCGAGTTTTTAGGAAGTTTTTGCGTAGTTCAGAAGGCATTGTTTTCAGTTTAACAAGGATTGTGATTTAGTAGTTGTTGAATGACAGGTAGATTTGGCCTCAGCTATTAGTTCTGGTTGATGATATCTTATTGGAACGTATGTGTAAAATATGGTGTCGAAGAATAGTATATATTATGGACGATCGGATGGTATCAAAGCCCCCGTGGTACCTAGAGCTCCTAGATCGTTACGGGTGGTGAGTATATATTCTACTTAAATAATTTTCTTCAATGCATTTTCATGTGATTTAGTAAAACTTATTTTGATGTATTTTTGTTGTTTTCTTTTAGATTGATAAGCATAAGACATCATCAGAAGGTAGCAAACTAAGCGCTTTTGAGTTATTGGCGGATGTTGCCGATAAGTTATTGCAGGAGAGTGAAAGTTCTACTTCAAGCATTGGTCGAGAACGGAAAAGAGAGATTAATGTGAAGAAGGAAGAGCCGGAGGTCAAAGTTAATGTGAAGGAATCACCAGAGTCTGATAATGATTCTGGTTTGGAACATGTTTCGGATATTGTAAAGAAAGCTGGGAGCGGTGTTAAGTTGAAACCTTTTGAAGGCAAGAATGTCGATAAATTGGAGTTGGTAGAGAAGCATAGTGGGGAGTTGACATTTAGGGACTCGTGTGTAAATACTCGTGTGTTAAATAAACCGTATAGTAGTGTACATTTACCCTTTTATAATAATCCCGTTCGTAGGGGAAATGTAAAGATGGGTATTACAGATGATGATGATGATGATGAAAAATCTTTTAGGCGCAATCATAGTGTCACCAAAATGAGGTCATTTAGGTCGCAACCGCGTGCTGGATATAGGAGAATCAGGAAGATTCTGACTTCTAGATACCATAAACTAACTACAAAGAGAAATTATGAACTCGTTAACCCTACTAGTAAGTCTAGATTTTACTGCATTTAGTATTTTCTTGTGTTTTAGATTTTCGTATAATATTTGTTGGTTCTGCTAGATTGTGGAATGAAACCGCTTCACCAATATAGGAAAAATATATATAAACAAGAAAGGTGTCAAATTGAGGCTGCTTCTAAAAAGAGGAAGCTGTTTCATCATAATAGCTCAAACACTTCGAAAAAAGGTCCTTCCTTTTCCTTCATGATCTATTGCCTTTTCTCACAAAGTCTTAAGTACATCACTTATGTTATGTTTGGATGAGTCTCTCATAAGTTACGATGTTCCATTTGCAGTCAAATTTAGCATCAACTCCTTTAAAGTGCCGGAACTTTATGTTGAGATACCAGAAACTGCGACTATAGGTTCATTGAAGGTATTGAAAACGATCACGACTCTTCCTGCATAGCGTTGCATTCATTTAATACACTTTCCTCAAAAGAGAAATTCTCTTTGTTTTGTATTTCCAAAATGGATTATCGCCATGGGTTCACTTGCATGACACATTTATTATGTTTTGGAATGGTAAAACTTGTGGGGTTTAATTTGTGGTTCAAACCGTTTTATGCAGAGGACTGTTATGGAAGCTGTTAAAGCATACCTAGGAGGGGAACTACATGTAGGGATACTTCTTGAAGGAAAAAAGGTCAGAGACAACAACCGGACCTTACAACAAACGGGCATTTCCCAAAACTGTAACCTTGAGACTTTAGGATTTACGTTGGAGCCTGGTGTTCCTCAATTGTTGCTACCACAGGACGCTAGCCCACAGCCGTCAAGGTAATTTAGAATTTATGATTGATAGATCCTTTTCATTTGATGTGACTTTCCGATTTAAGCAATGCTTTATTATTGCCAGCTCTACAGCAAGTCCCATAAAGGATGTGGGATGTTCAAATTGTTCTCTAGATCTTGGCCCTGCAAATAGTTTAGAATATCATGTTGATAAGAATCAAGAAATTATGCCCTTACAGACTGAAGTACTAACTGAAGAAAGAGTGGCAGATTCCAAAGCTGTTGTGCCAGTCACAACATTAAAAGCTGAGCCGCTCTTTGCCGTCCCCGTTGACTACAAGCCAACAAACAAATCTGAAGTTTCACAACGTAGAGTTAGGAGACCGTTTTCCGTATTGGAGGTTGAAGCACTTGTGGAAGCTGTTGAAACTATTGGAACTGGAAGGTATGAATATCCACTTGCAATAATTATGGAGTATTAAATATCCTTAAGAGGCAAAATGGACGTGTCAGGCAGGGTAAGGGGTCAAAATATGGAGTAGGTAACTTTATATTACGGGTCGACCCGTTTGGAAAACACTTTTTATCCGAAATTTTTGGTTTTGTATATAAATACTGAAGTTGTCAAAAATGATTACAAAAGTCGTATTATTTCAGTAATAATTGGACTTTTTTTTTTGGGTAAAAGGGATTTACCCTGGTTAAAATAATAATTTAACTTTTTCAATAAATGATTCAAAGAAGTTGTTTGCATTAAAACACTTTGGGTAACCTACCCATTTGACACGTTTCCCTTTTAGCTAAATTATTTTTTTAAAAAATTTGTTTGTCGTCGGAGATATATTGTACCCTGAATCGACTCATTACAAGTGAATGGGTTGCCATTGCCTCCTAAATATCATCATGCTAGTTAGATAACCTTACTAACATAATATCTCACATTTCTTTCTAAACTTGATTCTTGCAGATGGCATGATCTTAAATTGTGTGCTTTTAATGATGCAACTCATCGAACTTCTGTGGACCTAAAGGTGAGTAATCTAATTTCTATTTTCACTCTATGGTCATTTTGTTTGTAAAGATCACATCCGTTATTATCTTATTCTTTTCAGAGAGCTAGATCACCGAAATCCAAAATCTTGACCAATGTAAATTGTTTATGTCACTTTGTTTTGCATACAGGATAAGTGGAAAACTCTAGTTCACACAGCAAGCATTGCCCCTCAGCAAAGAAGGGGTCAGCCATTGCCCCAGGTACTACTGGATCGGGTCCTGGCTGCACATGGGTATTGGTCTAACTATCAGCCTAAGCGGCAGCAGAAGGGACCAGAGTGAACCACTTCAAATCTTGGACTGTTCGAGTGTAATTTGAAACTGATTATTGGTGACAGAATGTAAAAAAAATATCAAGAGGATGTGAAAACGTGGTAAAAAGAGAAGGTAGGGTTGTTTATTTGTTGTTATTTCGGTCTTTTGCTTATTTTGATTGATTTGGAAGGTGAAGAATTATGGCTTCAAAAAGTTCATTAATTGGTGGTTTGATTTAGCTAATACCATTATTTTGACAAAGTTTGTTTGGATATAGAAATTAGAATGTGAAAAGTTGTAATTTCTCTTAGTGTATCTCTCTTTTTTGTTTTGGTATAGATTTCATGCTTTTGGTATAGAATTAACCTATTAGGGCTTTAAAACACTCTTTTTTGTCGGTACTTGCATCTTAGTTAACACTAACATATAGTATCGATAGAAAAAAATAATAGTTAAGCTATATGTTTTCCTATAGACACTGTATATTAGTAATATTTAAGCTGCATATTAGTGTTTCGCATATTTCGAACTTTAAGACATTTTGCACCATAACCTTTCCATATATATATATATATATATATATATATATATTGTTATCATACACTATCTGTATGTATATACAGGTCTAAAGACTAGTAAAAACTATCTTTTCCTATCCAACATTTCGTTCAAAGATTTATGTGTTTTTTTTTTTAAATTCCAAAACATAGGATTGTAATCCTCTAATTTATTTATAAAAGGATTTTAGGATCCTATACTTTAAAAGCTTATGAGCTTATTCACTTTTAATAGTTTATGAAGTTAGTAGATTGAATTATAGGCTTTGTTTGGGTAAATTTAATTTAGAAGCTTATTTCAACATGAACAGATGAACTCAATGTTATTTTACAAAAAAGAAAAAAAAAAAGAAAAAGACACGCCTCACTATGTTTATTTTCGTTTCAAAAAAAAAAACTATCTTATTTAAATCCTTACAAATAAATAAACCCATATGACATCTTCGTCTGATCAATCAAACATCGAATATACAACCAATTTTTGGATTTTTTTTATTCACTAAAAACAAAATTACATCGTAATTAATTAATCTAGCTTGTTTCTACTTAACAAAAGCATATTAAGCTAGATGCTCCGCCATTACTTGCCTATCTACTTCAATTCAAATATATATACCCATTTTTATGCCATTTGATCATATCAACCAACAATGTAAACAAACAAACAAACAAACAGAAATGTTCGGAACATTGGTGTCGGAAGACGTTGAAATTAAGGTCGAACCAAGCAAAGCATGGAAGCTTTGGAGCTCACTCGACTTTGTCAAACTCGTGTCTAAAGAAATACTCGATAAACTTGAAGTCGAGGGCAATGGTGGTATTGGTACCATTATCAACCTCATCTTTAAACCTGGTATGTACGTGTCGCTACAACTTTACGGTGGATCTATTAAATGTATTATTCAAAACGAAAATAAAATTACAATTTCATATCTACCAATAAACTAAAACAGGATTGATGCTTTCTTTAATCGACACATGGCGCTTTGTTTAAGCGACACGTGTCTTTTTAAATCTATAATTATCCTACTTTTTAGATACCATAAATAATTAAAATTTTTAATTAATTGATATATAGATATTAATACCTAATATAATTAAAACTTTTATATTAAAAATTCTATTATATTCATTGTTACCATAAATATAGAATTCCATCACCAATCATATTTTTAATACTAATTTATAGTTTATGACATATTTTTATTTATAATAATATAAAAATTAAACTTATTTATTATTTTTTTTAAGGTGTAAATTACTCGTGAATATCGGGAGGTCTAACATACGTTGTCTTAACCTATAATATCTTAAATTAATTAGTAAATAATAATAATAAGCTATATTTTAGCTTATAATTTAATATTACTTATTACTTATTATTTAATTATTTATCCATCTACTAATTTAACAAAACGCGGTTAAAAATTATAAAACGGCATGAACCATAATTTACCATCATGACTTTAGATTAGGTGATACCATTACTAATACCAAAAGTAATGCTAGATCTTGATGTATATGTTTATGATACACGTCTCTCACTATTAGGCTTACATTTAAGAGACTAAATGCATGTGATGAGCATGTTCAAATTTTACTTTCTTTATTAAAAAAAATAATCGAACAATATTTATAGTCAATCCGTACATCGTACGGGCATTAAGACTAGTATATATATATATAGGCAAAAGTGAATATGAGGTTGTCCCACATCTAAGTTTAGATGTGAAACCCCTCACAAAACAATTTTTTAATATTTTTTTAAAAGTTATAAATGATTTGGGTCCCATGTTTTTTGTTGATTAAAATAATATGACGTGAGGGGTTTCACATCTAAGCTTTGATGTGTGACAACCCCATATATATATATATATATATATATATATATATTATACTACTAAAGGAGAAGTAGCGATGACGTAAAAAAAATCTTAGGTGTCAGCCATCTAGGCTGGCCAACAATGCTTTTCTTATGTCATAATGAGATCATGATCTACTAACCAAAAATATAATTAGTAGTATCAAATACTATTAAAAGGATGTGAATTCATGGTTATAAAAATAACGATTCATTAAAACAATTATGAGGCTGGACAAATGGAAGACTATATCCAGAAAAAGCGAGGATTAAAGGGTGTGTGGAGGCGGATGAAAACTCAAAGGTCTTTCATGGAATTATTAACAAGAAAAGGAATAAATTATCGGTTCGGCGGATCAAAAGTGATGGTCATTGCTTAGAAGACCCGGTGGCGGTGAAAAATGTGTTCTATAATCAATTTTCGAGGAAGTTTGCAAAAGTTAATTCTATACCGTATGAGAAGCCACCAGTTTAAGTCGTTGAACCGTGATCAACTAAGATACGTTGGAGGGAGACGTTTGTTTGCAAGAAGTTAAAGAAGCGGTGTGGAATTGTGGTAGAGATAAGTCCCCTGGCCCGGACGGATTCACCTTTGGATTTATCAAGAAATTTTGGGATGTTATGCATAAAGATTTATATGCTGCGATTAGAGAATTTTTATGTACTGGTAACCTCCCTGTTGGATGTAACGCGTCTTTTATTACTATGATTCCAAAAATTGAGTCCCCTTTGGTGGTTAATGATTTTCGTCCTATCAGTCTTATTGGGATTATTTACAAGGTAATTGCTAAGATTCTGGCTACTCGTATTGCTGCTGTTATTGACTCGTTAGTGGATACAGTGCAATCTGCCTTTATAAAAAATAGACAGATGTTGGATGGCCCTATGATTTTGAATGAAATAGTCCATAATTGTAAGAGGAAGAAAATCAAAACGATGATGTTTGAGGTAGATATTGCCAAAGCTTACAATACATTAAGTTGGGATTATTTATTTTCTATTCCGTCGTTTATGGGATTCGGTCAAAAAAGCATTCAATGGATTAAATCTTGTCTCCAATCTGCTCACTCTTCTGTTCTTGTCAATGGAAGTCCGACCCCTGAATTCTCTTTGGAGCTTGGGTTACGTCAAGGAGATCCTCTAGCTCCATTCCTTTTTATCTTAGCTATGGAGGGCTTCCACGTGGCCTTGGAAGATGCAAAAAATGCTCAAAAATTTAGTGGTCTTAAAATTGGGGATATCTTTTTATCTCATCTAATTTATGCTGATGACGTGATCGTTATTGGGGAGTGTAACAAAAGTAATTTCATCAATGTGTTGGACATCTTTAATTGCTTCTATCTCGCGTCTGGACTTCAGATAAATGTTATTAAGTCCAAACTGTATGGGATAGGCGCGACCGATCATGAAGTGAAACATTTTGCTGAGTTGGCTGGGTGTAAAGGAGAACGGCTACCGTTCATGTACCTCGGCATTCCTATAGGCGCTAATATGGGTCGTATTTCTTCTTGGCAACCGGTGATTGATAAATTCTCCAAACGTCTCTCAAAGTGGAAAGCTAAACTATTGTCATTTGGTGGCCGGGCGGTTCTCATTTCTTCTGTACTAGGTACGCTTCCTACATACTTTCTTTCTTTATTTCCTTTGCCTGTCCAGGTCCGTAACAGGTTGGAATCCATGCGTGCCAAGTTCTTTCGGGTTTGGAAGCCTTCAAGCTTTTAACTTAGCTCCTCTTTATAAATGGAGATGGCGTTACCATTTGTTCCCTGACTCTCTATGGGTTAAAGTTATTAACTAGTTGCATCCTCCTTCAAAATGGCCTATCAATGGTATTAAGCTGAGTAACAAAGCTGGGCCTTGGAACTCCATCATGAAACTTGTTCAAAAATTGGATTTGAGCGGTTGGGTCCCAAAAAGTGTGATAAAAAGAAAGATTGGGGACGGGAGTAACACTTTGTTTTGGCACGACACCTGGATTGGTGAGACTCCTCTTGCCAACAGGTTCCCACGCTTATACAACTTGGAGCTCAATAAGCATGTTAAGGTTAGGGATAGATGGGATGGGTTAAACTTTTGTTGGAATTGGCGTAGAAACATCAGGGGCGGTGTCGAAGAGAATCAATTAAAGCAATTTATGGATTGCATTAAAGACTTGACCATTGTTAACAATCCTGATAAGTGGATATGGGAGTGTGGCCATTCCAAAGAATTCACGGTTAATAGTACTCGCAAACATTTGGATAACATTATTCTTCCTCGCCATTATTTGGCCACGAGATGGAACAAAAGTGTCCCGAAAAAAGTTAATATTCATGTATGGAGGATGTTGAAAGATCGGTTACCCACTCGATTTAACTTGTGGTTCAGAGGTATTTACAACAATTCCATTGTTTGTCCTAACTGCGGTAATGGCATTGAAACTATACATCATATCATGGCTGAATGTTTGATTGCTAAGAAAGTGTGGAACTCCATCCTAAAATGGCTCAACATCCATCTTCCATACTCTCTTGATCTCATTGAAATTCTCGACTATGTGGAATCCATGATGATTCAAACTCGGGCAAAAGACATAATCAAGACTATTGTTTATGCAACATGGTGGGAGATATGGTTTTAATCCTTCTAAGAAACGACGTATGGTCCTTATGGATTCTATTGTTAACATTTCTTTCCTGTGGTATACTAACAGAGGAAAAAAGAGGAGCATTTGTTGGGATGAGTGGATTAAAAACCCAATATTATGTTTATAATCAATATTATGATTGACTGCGGGTCGAGAATGGAGCTGGTTTCGGGTCTGTATATAGAGGTTGTTGGTTGCTACTTGCTACTTGCTCAATTCGGTAATAGAGAGTACGGGTCAGGTATTCTTGTTGCTGCAAATTTGGGCTAATGGTTCCTTCATATGACTGCCACAAAATGGAGAAATCTTGCTGGTGAAATTTTGCTGGAGCTGTGGTTTGCCTTACTTTTAGATGATGTGGGGTATCATGTCATTTTACTTTTTCTTTGTTTCCATGTCTGTTACAAGTTGATTTGGGCTTCATTACTTGGAGTGCTATAAAGGTCTGCCATCATGTTTATGGAGTATTTTCGTTTGGGTTTGGAGCATCCTCGTGACTTGTTTAGGATCATATCAAAAACAACACGGAGTGAAAACCAGTGGCACGGCCTCCGTAGGTGGGGGTTTTTCTCCTGTCTTGGATCTATATAATTGGCACGAGTTTTTTTACCTCGTCCTACAGTTAAGGTCACGAGAAGAATCTAGATTGTGAATTTATATGTTGTATTACTAGATTGTATTTTTTGTACTGTTTAACCATTTAGCATCTTGCTACTTGGTTGTTATTAATATAATTATTTTTGCCGTTCAAAAAAAAAATTAAAAAAAATTAAACAAGCATTATTTGTATATAAAATTAAAACACGACCTAAGACTTTTTTCCTATCAATTTTAGACCTTTTTGGTTGACTTTTTAACCAAAAAATCCCCCAAAGGGCCGATCAAAAATTAAAGTAAAGAAAAACATGTGAATCTTACGTTTTTAGGTCCAATTTTACACTTATTTATGTAATTAACTACAGTATACGATGGCTCATGATGCCACTGTTGTAATATAAGCATATTAAATATGTAATAATCATGAGTAAACGCAACGAAAAGATAGATCATGTATAACATACAATTAATTAACATAAATAGTTAATAGATAGCCTTGATTACCTTTAACCGTTGTAGATGGAATTAATACCGGATTCAAGAACACGGATAGATTGAAACCAGTATTCAAAATCATGAATATCTCTATGGCTAGTCCATACTACACTTCAACCAACATCATTTGGATGCTAGTCCTCAATGTATCAAGAGCTAAAAGAAAACCAAAAACCATTTGGTTTTTATTTTCTTATAGGGATAATGACCTGTGAATGTACGTAACTATGCCAAAATGTTTATGTTATGTAATGATCTTGTAAAATGTCTATGTCATGTAATGAACTTTCAAAT
>JAOEHQ010047567.1:0-21684 GCA_025447715.1 Asclepias incarnata | reverse complement strand
CCGTAGGTACTTATGGACAGCGCTGTTAGGGTAGACTATCCCTCTCTCGTATCGGTTCTACGAGTGCATATTTACTTTAGCGGGGTGTTACAGATAGAGCAAGAAGTCTTGGATCAAGGAATGCTCGCGCATCTTTTGTTAGCTAGGTGCAGAGATATGCACATTTGTTAGCGCTTCTTTGATAGACTTAAATTCAAGCGATCTTGAACCCGTATGCTCCCTTATGGGATGAATGATGTAATAACATACTAATACTTATTCATTTATGTATGGTTTGGTGCATGTTCATTGTGTGTTTTGATGTGCTTGTACAAGTACAAGTACTTGTTCATTTATATATTTCTATGTAATTCCATGTAATGCTGTGCATTTCGTGACTTCCCATGATTCCGCCGAGTTGGGGTGTTACAGAATGGTATCAGAGCCGTAGTTATAAAGAATTAGATAGTTTGGCTAAGATTAACCTAAGTACCTCATGTAGCATGTATAATAGGAATTTATATGTGCATCCTTGACGTTCTAACGTCACTTTTGTTTATGTTCATGTACATCTATGTGTGGTATGTGTTCAGGTACATATATGAGTTGTTGGTCACGTGCTTACGTGTTCATGTGCATGTGGATCTTGTTGTTGGTTGGATGATTGGTTATGTTATTGTAGAGCAAAATGAAGTGATGGCAATAACAAGTATGGCATGGTGATATCATAGAAGCGCCTGATCAACGGTTCTACGATTACAGCATGCGATGGCAATGTTATTGGTATTATGGATTGCACATGTGTAGTTGGGTATGGTAGGTAAACTGAAATACTGAAAGTATATTGGTAATGTGGTGGTTTAGCTGCTGGAACATCCTATATAATAACATTACCATGTATCGAAAGTATTTCAGAACCGGATCCGGTATGCTTTTAGTGTGCACAAGATGTGGTGGGTTAGCCGCTGGTACAACCTATATATAAGCATCAAAGGCACAATTAAAGTAGGAGCTAGACTCGGACCATATTTCAACTGCGATGGTTGGTGGTGGTCATAGAGGTGGACGTACAGGTGGTCTAGGGGCTGGCAGGGGTACTGGCAAAGAAGAACCTGCGAATGAACAACCTCACAACCCTCAGAATCAAGAATTGATCGCCATGATTACTCAGGTAGTGAACACGGTTTTGGCACAGATAGCTACAGGTGGTCAGGAAAATGTTGAAGCTGCACATGTGAATGCAAATGATGCTCCAGTTAATGCTGAAAAGGGTCAAGGTGGTAATGTATACTATGAGAACATTGAAGAAGGGATCCGTATTAGTAATGTGCCAAAGGGGCCAATGACTGGTGTATGAAAGTTTTGTACTTATAAAAACTTCAAAGATTGTGATGTTCAAGATAATGATGGCAGAGTTGGAGCAGTCAAGTTTGTTCAGTGGCTTGAAAAGATGGAGGCGGTGAGTAGCATCAGTGAGTGTACCCCGGACTAGAGGGTCAGATATGTGGCGAATTCATTTACGGTGGATGCCTTGTCATGGTCGAACACTCTGTAACACCCCAACAAGGCGGAATAATGGGATGCCACTAAATGCACAGCTCGACATGAGATTATATAGAAATAACTATATGAACAAGGATTTCCATTGAAATCAACACACAATATTCAATTACAATACAAAATGTCATGACCGTTACAATGCTCACTAGTATACGATGACCAATATTCTACCCCCCACAGGAAGGGTGCATACGAGCATCATACTCGAGAATATAAAAGTCAATCAAGGAACGCTATCTAGAACGCATATCCCTGAATTCTAATCTAACAAAAGATGCGCCAGTTACTCGATTCAAAAGCTCCTGCGCGTATGCCATGTCAACCACGCCTAGCTTGATCACCTGAAAAGTATACTAAATCAAGTCAACACAGGGTTGGTGAGTTCGTAGGTTTTAGTAAAATGTCTTTAGAAATGTCGAGAAACCTGTCGAAAAATGTTATGAACATGATAATGTCTTTGTACAATATACATATGAGATAGAGTTACATACCAAATGTCTCGCATCCACACATAGGCACACAACACAAAGAAGACACATAATGAGCATAATAAACGTAATGTCACACGACCGAGATAGATACTAATGCGCTCATCGCAGTATCAAATGTCGGATCCCATATCACAGGCCGACTTGGTACCAAGTAATGTCATGTCACTAAGTAAATCTAAAGTGACAGCTCAATGACAGTATGTATATATATTTGTACGAAAAGTTAACAGAAAACAATAATCTGTTAGAAAACTCAATGACAGCTCACCTGAAAGCTTTTGGACAATGTCAACAAATGAGCATAATGACACAATCAATCAACAATCACCTATCAATACACATAACATTAACACCAAATCACACGCAATAATGTCTAAGTCTCAAATGTCCTATCCTATTAGAATTGCCTTTAAAACATGACTTGAACTCGATTGGAATGACCAACGGACACCAAACGACACTCGGAAAGTCAAATCTCAGACCCGACAGACGTTGACTTTGGTCAAATCACGTTGACCAGTCAACAAGGGCTAAACACTCGCGGGTTTGGACCCACGAGTTAGGCCAAATACGCCCTCAACATTTATGACTCGAAAACGTTTTGTTTTGCTCAAAAACACTAAACATCGATAGAACAAGGCTTAGGAAACATCAAGGAACGAATTACACCTGAAAACGACTTGACTATGGCTTTGAAAAGTCAAATACGTGGACAGCCATTCCCAAACTCGCGCGAGTTTGTGAAATCACACGGTTTTGGATTTTCGAACAAGATAACAACTCGTTATGGATCAAACTCGATTAAGATTTACAGTATAATGTTTAGGGAACACACAAGGCTTGATTTAGCTTCAAAAAAACACGACTTTGGACCTTAAAACTCAAATACATGTATGCCATGCCCAAACACGCGCTTGTTTGGGCCTCTTGAACACGGTTTTGGACATCAACAACGTAAAACGACTTGTTTGATAGCTAGAAATCGATCCAAATGATAGATAAACATGTTCCCTAGAGTTTTGATACGAAAAACGACTCGAAACATCACTTTCTGAGGCTCTTAATCCGTGGCTTTGGAAGAACACAAGTTTAGAAGTTTTCTAACAAGTTTTTGAGATGATTAAAGGCATTTCTAAGTGTTTAAACGAATCATAAACATGAAATAGTTACCAAAACGATTCAAAAATGGATTTGATTCAAGTATCTAGAGAGAAATTGTCGAGAGAAGTTAGAGAGAGAGTGAGTGTGCAAGAAATGAAAGAAAGAAAGGAAGAACACTTGGTTTTGACCCAAAATGCAAGGGTTGACCAGGTTTAACCCCTGGTTGACCCGCAATGACCGGACGATTACAAAAGACTCGACGCTCGAATAAACTTTTAAATGACATATTTGATTATAACATTTCAATAGCTTCGCAACGACTATAAATATGACCCAAACAGAATACTTTGATATTTTGACTCATTAAGCATTTAAATGATTTTATGACTCATTGGCAATTCTAATAGTTTCTCTCAATGTCGAATCACACGATTACTTTCCATGACAAATGATCACAAATGACTCAACGGAACCTCAATCGCGCTACTCTCATAAATAATGCCTTAAATAATGAACTTGTACATGACTTTAAATGACTATGACGGATACATGACACGTTTATGAACGATAAAGTACAACTGTCGAGACGACTCCGGTGACGGCTGGTACATCATTACCCCCTTAAAAGAATTTCATCCCAAAATTCAACTTGAAATAGGAGTCTCGAACAGCTGAGGATGCTTCGCCCTCGTATTGTCTTCACGTTCCCAAGTATAATTTGGGCCACACCTTGAAGTCTAGTGAACCTTGACAATCGTGAACTCAGAATTCTTCAAGTTACGAACCTTTCTGTCCAGAATTTCGAGCGGCTTTTCTATGAAGTTCAATTTCTCGTCGACTTGAATCTCATTCAATGGCACATGTTGTGCCTCGTCAACTAGGCACTTACGGAGATTCGACACATGAAACACATTATGAACACCACTAAGCTCCTCCGGAAGATCCAATCGATATGCCACTCGACCAATTCTCTCAAGGATCTCGAACGGCCCAATATACCTTGGCGCCAGCTTTCCTCGCTTAATGAACCTGACAACACCTTTCCATGGTGAAACTTTGAGGAGTACACGATCTCCAACACTAAACTCTAAAGGTTTCCGCCTGACATCGGCGTAACTCTTCTGTCGATCTTGTGCTGTCTTTAAGCGCGTTTTGATCTGAATGATCTTCTCAGTCGTTTCCTCAATAATATCAGGACCAATCAACTGACTATCACCAACTTGTGCCCATGCCACTGGCGATCTACACTTTCGCCCATATAAGGCCTCAAAAGGTGCCATTTGGATGCTCGTGTGATAACTATTGTTGTACGAGAACTTTACCAACGGAAGATGAACATCCCAACTTCCACCAAAGTCTATATCACATGCCCTCAACATGTCTTCGAGTGTCTGAATTGTGCGCTCTCTCTACCCATAGGTTTGCGAATGATAAGCAGTACTCATGTCTAATCGGGTACCGAAAGCCTTTTGAAAACTTCGCTAGAAATGGGAAGTAAACCGGGAATCTCTGTCTTGAATGATTGACACTGGGACTCCATGGTTTGACACTACTTCTTTGGTGTACTTCTTCACTAATGTCTAGGTAGTATCTTTCTTACGGATTGCCAAGAAATGTGCAAACTTAGTCATTCTATCCACAATTACCCATATCATGTCATGCCCGTCCCTTGTCCTAGGCAACTTCGTGATGAAGTCCATTGTAACTCTTTCCCATTTCCATTACGGAATCTCTGGCTGTACCAGCAACCCTGACAGTTTCTGATGCTCCGCTTTAACTTGCAAACATGTCAAACACTAACTCACATACACAGCAATGTCTTTCTTCATCCCTGGCCACCAATAAAGTTCTCGCAGATCATAGTACATCTTGTCTGTGCCCGGGTGAACCGAATACCTTGATCTATGCGCCTTTGCTATTATCAAAGTCCGTAATTCACCGCTTGAAGGCACCTAGATCCTTTCCACAAAATAAGGTCCACCATCATCCTTTTTAACTAACTGTTGATCCAACCCCTGAAGCTCACCAAAAAGAACATCTTTATCGACGACCACTCTCATCTACTCTTCTATGATCATGTCCCGAATACTTCTTTGTACTGTCATACTCATGGCTCGCACTCGCCTTGGCTTGACTCGCTCTTTGCGACTTAGGGCATCAGCCACAACATTGGCTTTCCTAGGATGATATCGAATGTCATAGTCGTGGTCACTAATTAACTCGAGCCACCGACGTTGTCTCATGTTCAAATCCTGCTGAGTGAAGATGTGTTGTAGACTCTTGTGATCTGTGTAGATGATACTCTTCGTTCCGTATAAATAATGCCTCCGGCTTTTCAATGCAAAGACTACAGCTCCTAATTCCAGATCATGAGTTGTGTAATTCTTTTCGTAAACCTTCAGTTGACGAGATGCATATGCTATCACCTTTCCTCGCTGCATGAGTACACAACCTAACCCTTGACATGACGCATCACAATATACCATAAAGTCTTCAGATCCTTTGGGCAGACTCAATATTGGCGCAATACACAACTTCTCCTTCAAAATCTGGAAGGCCTCCTCTTGCTTCTCAACCCAGACATACGGTCTATCCTTCTGAGTTAGTTGAGTGAGCGGTAGTGCGATCTTCGAGAAGTTCTCTATAAATCTTCTGTAGTAACCTGCCAAACCAAGGAACTGTCTCACCTCAGTTGGCGTCTCTGGCGTCCTCCAGTTCTCCACAGAGCCTCCACTTGAATCCTGTCCGTGTTCCAGTACATGTCCCAGCAATCGAACTTTTTCTAACCAGAATTCACACTTCGAAAACTTCCCATATAATTTGTCGTTCCTCAGAAGTTCCAACACTTTTCTCAGATGCTCAGCATGCTCTTCCTTCCTCTTCGAGTATATTAAGATGTCATCGATGAATACAATCACGAATTTGTCAAAGTAAGGCCGACACACCCTATTCATTAAGTCCATAAACACAGCCAGTGCATTCATCAGCCAAAATGGCATAACTGTAAACTCGAAGTGTCCATAACAAGTCCGAAAAGCAGTCTTTGGAATGTCGTCTTCGTGAACTCGTAACTGGTGATACCCTGAGTGTAGATCTATCTTTGAGAAGTACTTTGCGCCCTGAAGTTGATCAAATAAGTCATCAATCCGAGGAAGATGGTAGTGATTCTTCACTGTCAGCTTGTTCAACTCTCGGTAATCAATACACATCCGGAATGACCCATCCTTCTTCATGACAAACAAAATCGGTGCTTCCCACGGCGATTGGCTAGGTCGGATAAAACCCTTATCCTGGAGCTGTTTCAGCTGAGCCGCTAACTCTTGCATTTCAGATAGCGCCAATCTATAAGGAGACTTTGCCACGGGTGCAACATTATGTACAAGATCGATGCGAAAATCAATTTGTCTTGACGGGGGTAGACCTGGCAAGTCCTCAGGAAAGACATCCTGGAAGTTTCAGACGACGGGAACACTACTCAGACTAACCTCCTTTCCCGAGGCACTCATAAGATGTTTCTCGCATGACTCTGATTGTTCTCCCTGAACCTCTAACACTTCCCCATTAGACAAGGGAATTCGAACAACTTTCTCACTACACAGAATCGACGCATTGACCGCAGACATCCAATCCATGCCGACTATGACATCAAAACCACCCATCTTAAATGGCACTAAGTCTATCAAAAACGAATAATCATTGAGGGCTAATGTACATGAACGTATGACCTGATCTAGTCTAACTAACTCACCATTGACCATCTCAACATCGAAATACATATACATGGGACTAGGCTTAGCCCCCAATAATGGAACAAAATTGACATCAACATAGCTATAATCAGCTCCAGAATCAAATAGAACGGTGGCGTAATGACCATTGAGAAGAAAAGTACCTGCAACGACATTAGGGTCATTGCGAGCCTCAGCAGCGTTAAGAACGAAGGCACGACCTCTGGCAGCTTGATTCTGATTTGCCCTATTCTGATTCGAGCTTGTGATCTGTAACTGGTTGGGATGCACTGCCACCTGAACCTGTTGCCCAACCCACTGTGAACAGTTATTCCTATAATGATCTGTGGCTCCGCACTCAAAACATGCCCCACGGGATCCCTGCGGTCTTCTCTGATTAGATGAAGCAACATTTTGTGGTGCCACTTGCGCTCGGGGCTCTCTATAGTCACTTACCCTATGCCCAGTCTTCCTACAGTTGAAGCATGTTGGACATTGATGATTGGTAGAATGATGGAGATTTCACTTTCCACACAGAGGGTGAGGACCCGTACACTCCCCCTTGTTGGCATCAGCAGCCACAAATGCCTTACCCTTGTTCTGACGCTTCCCATATGGTTTCCACACCTTCCTACCACTGCTTGACTCCCTAAAATCCTTCCTCTTGTTACCGACAGCAGTCAGGGTCCCACACTGAACCAACTCCTCCGTTATCGCTTCAGACCACAATATAGCCTCTTCAAGTGTTGTTGGCTGAACCGCAACCATTGTTGCTCTAACTTGGGGAACCAACCCCCGAAGATACTTCTCCACACTCTTCGACTCTAGAGTAATCGGATGAGGAACCAACCTCAACAATTCATGAAATCGGGTGGTGTACCCATCTTGTGCTCTAAGAATTCTCTTTCCAACCTTCCCAATTCAACCGGTGTATAAAACTTCTTTAGCATAATCTCTTTGAAGGTATACCAAGACATCTCTTCCCCTAACCTGTAACTAGGTGTTCCACCATTGTAGTGCATCCAGAGTAAATGAATTCGCCACATATCTGACTCTCTGTTCTGGCGAGCACTCACTAATGTTGATTACTGCTTCCATCTTTTCCAACCATTGTACAAACCTCACTGCTCCACCTCTACCATCATAATCTTGAACTCCACAGTCTTTAAAGTTCTTGTCAGTACATGACTTTCTCGCCCCAGTCTTCCCCTTGGGCACACTCTCGACATGAATCCCTTCAGCTTCATCATCATAGTTTTCTTTTTCGTCCTGACCGGCCTCCTCTATTTCCTTGTCCCCAATCTCCATTACCACCACCATTACCACCTGTCTAACCACCTCCTCCAATCGCCTGTGCCAATAGGGTAGGCAGCAGAGAACTGACTACCTGCATGATCATAGCGATCATCTCTGGATTCTGTGGCTGTTCTTCACCACTATCACCACCACCTTGTCCACGACCACCTGCCCAACCACCTCTACGGCCACCACCACAGTCTCCCCTACCTACTACAGCTCTAGTTCTAGCCATAATCCTATACGAACGCAGATAAACCACTGGAAATTTAGTCGCAAAGTAGCACCTGACGATATCAATATCACACGCTACACTCAGTCGAACACACACGACTCCTAACAATATGACTCTATTCTGACTTGTCTTAACCATACAAATCCTATTGCCATAACACTAATACATATATATATATATAACCTAACCAACGTAATCAAATATGGTCTGAATCTAGTTCCTACTTCCGATGTGCATTCGATGCATATATATAGGGTGTACCAGCGGGCAGGGGCTAACTCACCACATCTCGTGTACATTAGAAGCATACCGGGATTCGGTTCTGAAATACTTTCAATACATTGGTAATGCTTATATATAGGGTGTACCAGCGGCTAACCCACCATATTACCAACATACTTAGAATATTTCAGTATACCTACCATACCCAATTACACCTGTGCAATCCATGACACCAATAACATTGGCATCACATGCTGTAATCGTAGAACCGTTGAAAAGGCGTTTCTATAATATCACAATGCCATACTTATCATTGCCATCACTTCATTTTGCTCTATAATACAATAAATCAATAAAACCAATCAACAGCCAATGACACATGACACATCAACACATAAATGACACAAATGACTTGACCAACTGCTAATGTATGAACCTGAACTCAAACACATGCCATACACAGATGACCACACAGATGACTATGACATAAATGACGTTAGCACGTCGAGATGCACATACAATTCCTGCAATATATGCTACATGCTGTGCTTAGGTTATAGTCTAGGACAATCCACCTAATTCTCTATAACCACGGCTCTGATACCATTCTATAACACCCCAACAAGGCGGAATCATGGGATGCCACTAAATGCACAGCTCGACATGGAATTATATAGAAATGATTAAATGAAACAAGGATTTCCATTAAAATCATCATAATAATCGATTACAACGACGACATTAGTTATGAACAATAACAATGATGACGACTAATGATCTACAATAATTAATCCTAAGCAAGGAGCGAATAAGGCTCGTAGCCTGAAGTCCATGATCTACCATGCTCCTGCTCTAGCTACCTTATCCATACGTAGCCTGATCACCTGAAAAGTATACTTAAACAAGTCAACACGAGGTTGGTGAGTTCGTAGATTTCAATAAAATGACTTTAAAGATGTCGAGAAAACCTGTCAAAAAACATTACGAATATGACAAAGTCTTTGTAATATATACATACGAGCTAGAGTTACATGCCAGATGTCTCACAACCACATACAAACACACAACACATAAAAGACACATAATAAGCACAATAAACAACAATATGTCACACGACCGGGATAGATACTAAGTCACACAGCATAGTATCAAGTGACGGATCCCGTCAGGCCGACTTGGTACCAAGATATGTCATGTCGCCAAAATGTCATGTTGTCAAGATGTCATGTCGATTCACGTGTACCACATACACGGAATATGTCTAGTAACTCCACAAAGATAGCTCAAAGACAGTATGTATATATAATTTGTACGAAAAAGATTAATAGAAAACAGTAATCTGTTAGAAAACATTTTGTATACTTTTCACCCCAAAACACTTAGAAAGCAGGGGCTACGAAACTCACCTGAAAGCTTTTGAACAATGATGGCACAACACAATGACATCCACAACCAACGATCACCTATCAATTCATATAACATTAGCACCAAATGACTCACAATAATGTCTAAGTCTCAAAATGTCGTAACCTATTAGGAATTGCCCTTAAAACATGACTTAACTCGATTAAAACGAATGACGGACACCCAAAGACACTCAGAAAGTCAAACTTCGACTCAAACACGCTTTAACTTTGGTCAACCACATGTTGACTAGTCAACAGGACCAAAAACGCGTTGACTTATCAACACCAAATGCGCCCTCATTACTTTTGTTTCGAAAACGTTTCGTTTTGCTCAAAAACACTTAGATATCAATAGGACAAGACTTAGGAAACATTAGGAAATGTTTTACACTAAAAAATGACTTGGTTTTAGACTCGAAAAAGTCAAGTGCGCGCACATAAAAGTCAAATGCGTGCGTTCTTGTAGCTGCGCACGTTTTTGATTGTTCTTCCACACGCATTTGAAGATCAAGACCATGAATCGGTTTGAAAATGTTTAATCTTGATAGGGAATGATAGTACTTTGTTTAGGGAACACAATGACTCGATTACACACAAGAACAACACGGTTTATGAAGCTAAAAACTCAAATGCGCCCTAACTACACAAGTGCGCGCGTTTTTATAATCACTCAGCACGATTTTGCATTTTAAACCACTAAAACGACTCGATTTGTAGCTAGAAATTGACCCAAGTTATAGATATACATATTCCCTTGAGTTTTGATGCTAAAAACGACTCGAAACATCACTTTTTGGGGCCTTAATCCCACGATTTTAGACAAAGACAGGTTTGCAAGTTTTTGAACAAGATTTGAGATGATTAAAGGCATTTCTAAGTAATTAAATGAATCATAAACATGAAATACTTACCAATATGATTCACAAATGAGTTTGATTCAAGAAAGTTGAGAGAAAGTGTAGAGAGAAGTTAGAGAGAGTGTGGAAATGTGAGATATGATAAGAAAAGGAAGAAAGCATGAGTTTTGTTCCAAATTACTAGGGTTGACCAGGTTTGACCCGCTTTGACCCGACAATTACGAAAGACTCGACGCTCGAATGGCTTTTTAAATGACGTATTTGGTTGTAACTTTTCAATAGCTTCGCGATGACTATAAGTATGACCCAAATGGAATACTTTCAAATTTCGACTCATTAAACGATTAAAAATGATTTTATAACTCATTTGGCAATTCTAATTGTTACTCTCAATGACGAATCACACGATTACTTTCTACGACGAATGACACAAATGACTTAGACGAATCCTAATCGGCTATTCTTGTAAATAATGTCTTAAATTATGACCTGTACACAGATCTAAATGACTATTGCCCATATGACGCGTTCATGACGATAATGAGCAGCTGTCGAGACGACTCCGGTGACGGTTGTTACATCATTACCCCCTTAAAAGAATTTCGTCTCGAAATTCAACTTGAATCAGAAGTCTCGAACAGCTGAGGGTATTTCACCCTAGTAATGACTTCGCGATCCCACGCATACTCTGGCCACGCCCGGAATTCCAACAGACTTGACAATCGGGAACACAGGCTCCTCCAAATTTCGAACCTTTATGTCCACTAATTCCGATGGCTTTTCTATGACATTCAATTTCTAGTCAACCTGAATCTCAACCATAAACACCTGCCCCGTCAAACAATACTTACGAAGATTCCACACCTGGAACCCCGTTATGAACATCACTAAGCTCTTTCAGAGGCTTCAATCGATATGCTACATGACCCACTCCCTCGAGAGTCACAACTGTCCATTATAACTTGACGCTAGGTTATTAAGCGTATTGAATTCTGACAATATTTCTCCCAACGCAACGCTCTGTGAAGCACACAATTTCCTTAACTAATTAACTCATTGGTCTACGGCCTCCCAACGAGTTTGATAGATCCTTGATTTTCGAACCTTGCCCTCTGACACATGTCAGGCCTCCTTACCTTGCGCTTGCCAGGATCCGCTATCTGGAAGACACTCGAAAGTCACTTGAATGACCAAATCCTAAAACGTGTGGGTTATAGACCCACCATGCTTCCTCTGCGCGACCAACTTATCCTAATGCCTTGGACAGCTTAATCCTCTCTATACTAGCCTTCATTGGCTATCGACTTCAAATCACGCCCCTCTCGGGTGAACCCTTAAGAAGTACGTAACTCCAAATCATGACGTCACCAACAATGGCTTCAAACAAATCTTGTGTTTCAAACAAGACCAATGGTAAACCCTTGAATCCCATGGCTTCACCAGCCCACGCCTCCTCCCATCGTATGACCGTTGTTGCGACTTCGCACCATCGATTGCCATCTTCGATTCAAAAAGTCCATTATGTCCTTCTTTAGGTGACTTTGAGGTGAAGAAATCAATCGACTCTAACCTGAGTCCCTGTTCTAGCGTCCTCTACTTTACTCGCGTTTATCTCTGACACAAGGAGAATTCTATTGGACAAAGGTGAATAGTTCCAGCTATCACCCAAAATCTACAGTGCACACCCTCAACCTATCTCCAACATTGGATCTGGCCATAAGCCTGGGAGCGATGAAATACGCTCGTACACCACTGTGTATTAATACCTGCCAAGAGGATCTCCAATCGTCTAAGTGTGTACGGCTATTTCCTACGGAATACTTGATACCGGTACATCATGTCTGGTTAACTTTCCTTTCTTATGAACGTACCTATCACAACTTCCACTATGCTTATCTCGTGGATGATTTAGCAACGCGTAAACTCTGTCATTCCATCAACGGTTACCAGATATATCTTGTCTTGAAGCCCAATATAATGGCTAAAAATCTCTCGATCACCCAGTCTTAATCTGTATGTGCGTTGAGTGTCAGTCGATGAGGTCCACACGTTACTTGACAACCTTGAGTACCACTACCCTCCTTTATTGCTATATTACGCCTCGTCTACGTGGGATGCATTAAGAGTTCGAATTCGTATGCCTCGCTTATCCTTGTTGTATCACCACTTCAATTATCCACATACAATACACCCATTGTGATTATATCAACGCATCTATGATCATGGCAACCCCTTACGAACAAAGCAATCTATTTATCAACACTCCTCACATGGCATGACTCCTCTAACAACATAATGACAGGACTTACACCTACTCGATGACATGACTCAGCATGTATGGCATGAAATGGCTTGTCCACATTCCATCATCTCCCTTTTCCAATGTCGCTTAGCACACTCAAGTCATAATCATTGGTTCTCCCGACTCTATGTCATGAGCGGTATATTCTTCCCGCACGTTCTCAGCTAGCGAGGACATGCATAATCGCCTTGCCCTTTTTGCTTCAGCACATGCCGTAACTCTTAAACCGATGCCTCAGTTAAGTGCCTATAGGGACCTATCAGGCCAAGGAGCCGTTTGGCCCTTACTAGCGTCTCTGATGTCTCTCGATTCTTCACCGATCCAACATTTCATAGGTCACTCGAATTCCTTTTCTTTGTTTTCATAGCGTCTCTGACGTACGCAAGTGTTTCCACCACACTTGAATATACACTAATTAACTACAACATACCAGCACACACGCTTGACGAACGTCACAAGGGAACACACGTTAGACGACCAGAAGACTATGATGCATGGATACGCTTTTGACAACCATGACACACGAAGATGCACCAGACAATCACCACTCATGCGTACGCCTTATTCGAACGAGGTACTGGAGTACCACTCTATTTGATACTCTTTGCTTCCGGCAGCATAGGATGCACGTAAGAACGACGTATTACACCCACGACCTTGTGTTCGAACTCACAAGGAACCTTTTCGCTAAGTATGCCCAAATAATCTCTCATAAACACGGTGTCGACGCTTTCCCATGACGATTGACCAATACGAATAACACCCTCACTCTGACACTCTTGTAACCATGCCGCAAATCTCTCAGGTTTCAGATGGAGCTAACTTGTAGGGAGCCCCTACCACCGGGTTGTGTCAAGAACAAGACCACTGCGAAAACTCAGCTGCTGCAACGGGGTAACTGGTTTGTTCATTAGAAGCAATATCTTAAGGACCACAATTGGACATTCCTTAGGTTATTTTCTATACGCAAGATGCTCCTAAAACCTCCCTTCAGAGGTCTCCATTGCTTTCCCTGGCTAAATAGACCTCTTACTAGTATAAAGGAAATCCATGATTCCAAAACGCTCCATTGCAATCTCATCTAGTTCTGGTAACTACAATCAAACAAATCATAGTGTACAAACCCAAACCCATTACAGATGGGTGGTCGTTCTGAACTAATGTACATGAACGAAAGAACAAGCCTGTCGTAAACCGCACCCGTCGTTAACTATTTCAGTCTCAAGGTACGTGAACAAATGATCTTTTCAAATTAACCTAGTGCGCTTCCAATCACCTCATCACCAATGTGAATGAGTATGGAACTCGACTTAATATCAATTAAACGATTTGTCGAAAAGGGGTAGCACGTTTAGTATCAATGATGACTTAGCTTCTTCAGCTTACGAATGTTACTGCTGGTTTAAACTTGTTACGAAAACCATAGGGTGTCAAAATCGAGGTCTTGCCCTTAACCAGGAAATCCGGCCTTCATGTGACAAAGCTGATCATCACAATGCTTGCGATTTAACCAATAAATAAATCTGACAACACCCATGCCACACAGTCCAACTTTTACTCTGGCAAAGCTACTTCCAAACAATCCCTAGATACTCACACCTGAGAAGATTACTATCCCTCTGACACAACTGTTAGTAATACATCCTTTAATAAGATCGTGATGTCCAAGCCCATTCAGGATGTCTCATCCCCCGTTCCACTTCTTACCTTTGCTCCCTTTCCTTGATTACTTGCGTCTATAGTGTTTCAATCTCACGATAAGTGTAATAGATGTCTCGATCGTGGTGCTCGAAGTCCTGAGCATGGTGTAGTAATCCAGCATCCAATCTGAAATACGACGAATCTCATTTGGTTGACTCCCATAGCATGATCGATAGGGGTTACTGCCACTGCTCGCTATATCCCCTCTCCGTCTGTCGCATTCTTCGTTAAGTCTTTCCCCACCGTATCCATAAAACGATAGCGAGCACTGCCACTGATCCGATAGGTTGGATACGGGTTCTCGAGGAAGTCGTACGCTGTCCGCTCTGTCATCCGTTGTAGATACCATCCAGTGACTGACGTAATTGATATGGGGCTCATGAAGGTGGATCCTCGGGTACAGAAAATGCTCGTCAGGTTGATGTTCCCAGTCTCGCTGTCACCATTTCTTTCGGTTGATTGTCGGTCTTGAGATATGCATGCGTTCGAATCTTGAGACAATCTGGCTTCTGTGGAAAGGGTAAATCTTGTCCAGCTCGCTCGGTAGTTCGGTGTAGGAGATCGATCTGCTCATCCTAGTATGATTACGCTGCGCTCGATCCAGATGTTCCAGAGAATAGCCGTACTAATTTGATCTTGTATACAACCCATTATGAACTCGGCCGGTCCAAGAATACTACCGATGCATCCTTCATTTCACTAAGCGAACACTCTCGCCTTCTAACGTTACGACCCTATTTGGACTTATCCTAATCATGCGAACCCTAATACGATACTACTAATGCGCATATATATATACCCTAACATTGTAATCAAAATATGGTCCGAATCTAGTTCCTGCTTCCGATGTGCATTCGATGCTTATATATAGGGTGTACCAACGGCTAACCCACCACATCTCGTGCACATTAGAAGCATACCAGAATTCGGTCTTGAAATACTTTCAATACATTGGTAATGCTTATATATATGGGTGTACCAGTGGCTAACCCACCACATTACCAACCTACATAGAATATTTCAGTGTACCTACCATACTCAACTACACCTGCGCAATCCATGGTACCAATAACATTGGCAGTGCATGCTGTAATCGTAGAACCGTTGATCAGACGTTTCTATGATATCACCATGCCATACTTGTTATTGCCATCACTTCATTTTTCTCTATAATACAATAGATCAATAGCACCAATCAACAACCAAAAGCACATGAACGACATGAACATGAACACATGACCACAATCCACATATGAACCTGAACTCAGCCACATATCACACATAATTGTTCATGAACATGAACGGAAATGACGGTAGGACGTCGAGATGCACATATAGTTCCTGCAATATATGCTACATGATGTACTTAGGTTATAGTCTAGGCCAATCCACCTAACTCTCCATAGATATATCCGACTTTACGGAAAATAATTAAATCCGGCCCTATGAAATAATGAAGTCCGGCTAGAATGTTACTAAACCCGGTCAAATATGAAACTAAATGTAAACTTAGATCTGTTCATAAATTAATTAAATCCGCCAATGATGTAAAGCAAAAACTAAATCCGGTTTCTTTGAATAAATTGGATTCGTGTAGGTGATTAAGTCCGGCCTCATGAAGACATGAAAAATAAAATTAGATCCGGCTATGTACTTGCAAAACAATTTGGTGATTTTAAAATCTAAAGCAATTTGGTGACATTAAAACTAAAACAATTTGGTTATATATGGAATTAGATCCGTTGGAAATGGCTAAAAAGATTTAAGTCCGGCCAAAGTTTTGGTAGATCCGGCTGTTCTAGGAAGAATAGATCCGGCTCGGCTCAAAGATATTCAGCTTGGCTAGGATTTGTCACGTCTCAAGGCATAAATCCGGCTGGAGCCGACTTAGATCCGGCTGGAGCCGACTAAGTCCGGCCCAAGCCACGGCTAAATCCGGCTGGAAGGTGGCTAGGTCTGGCTGGCTAGATCCGGCCCAAAACTCTTACGATTCGACTTTTTACGAACACATCGAGCTATAGTTTTGTTAAATCACTAAGTTTTGAATAAAAACATTGAACGATTTGTTGAGACATAACATATTTATATTTATAAAAAGAAAGCCGGTTTTAAACAAGTTTATGGACACTAGAAAATAATGGTTTTCTCATAAATACGAGACTAAAACCGTAAACATTAACGAATACATTTATTTGTACAAGACGGAACATGGATAGTAATTTTTAAGGAAAAGAAAACTTACACAATTGATGACGAAAACGAGGGAAAACATTGGAAAACGAAATACTCCTTTGCTTACTGGAACCGTACACGAGATGAGAAAGATGAAAACCCGAAAATTTTTAAAGAGAGAAAGTAGAGAGAGAGAGAGCAGAGAGAAGTGTGTGTGTGGTCTTGCAAATGGAGAAAAAGGAAGGAAACTTCCTATTTATATGACTCATGACATTTTCATTTCCTACCTTCTCTACACGATTCTATTTCAAATTTAGTCCCACCTTGACACCGTAATTATATTACGAGGAACATGACACTCGATTGAAATATTAAATATTTTTGGCATTTCTAATAAGCATTCTAGTGATCTATAGTACCCGCACTCTCGATCACGCGCTTACTTTCCATTACGAAATGTACGTAGAATTTAAATGAACATATTCCGCGTAACTTTTATAAATAACGTCTCATATTCGTAAATGTACATGAACTTAAATGACTATCGACTATTACATGAACATGATCCTGAACAATAAAATACAACTGGCGAGGCGACTCCAGTGACTGTTGGTATAGAATGACTGAATAACCCAAAAAGAATCCTTCATCAGCTTTTGCATCAAACTTGCCAATCTGACTGGAATCGTTCAGGATGTACATTGGACATCTAAAAACGTGAAAGTAACCAATGTTAGGCAATCTATTCCTGAGGACTTCATAGGCAATCTTCTTGTGTCTTTTCACAGAGACAGATCGATTCCGGGTGTAGCAATTCAGGTCAGAAACTGGTAGGAAGACCAGATTCAGTGAGCATACTCCTGGCGGCTTCTACTAGTGCGTGATTCTTTCTTTCAACAACTCCATTTTGTTCAGTAGTGCCTGCTGATGAGAAGTTCTGGGAGATGCCAGTATCAGCACAAAAAGACTCTAGTAAAGAGTTCCTGATCTCAGTACCATTATCACTTCTTAACTGACATACTTTCCGCTTGTGCTAGAGCTCAATTTGCTTGATGTGAGAAATGATTTCAGTAGCAACTTCACTTTTTGACCTGAGAAAAATAACCTAACAATATCTAGAAAATTCATCGACTATAACAAGGGTATACCTTTTTCCAGCACGAGTCTAAACATTCACTGGACCAAAAAGATCCATGTAGAGCATGTGAAGTGGTTCAGTGATACTGAAATTTTGCTCGGTCTTGAAACTGGCACGCTTGTGCTTTTCTATTTCACAACCCAGACATGGCTTATCTTTGTTGAATGAAAGAGGTGGAATCCCTTCAGAGAGTTGTTTTCTGGACAACTTGTTGATGTTTTTGAAGTTCAGATGGGATAACCTCTTATGCCATAACCAGTTTTTGTCTTCACCGACCTTGGAGTAGAAGCATTGCTCTTCTAGATCATTGCTTAAACATGTATTACACATTTCCTTTTCTAGGTGCCACTAACACCACCTTCCAATACTTGTTGAATACGGTGCCTTGTGCAATATCAAATACCACTCTATAGCCATCATCGCATATACGACTCCTTTGAAGACTTGACCATTATTCAGAACACCATATCCCTTAGTATCTCCACAAGAGTCATCACCAAAAGTCACTTTAGGACCAGGTTGGACCTGGTACTCCTCTAGCATGCACTTACAACCAGTCATATGCCTAGAACAACCACTATCTAGGTGCCAGATTAGTTTTTGTAAGTCAGCCTACACATAAACAAAATCTTTGAGTTAGATTTAGGAACCCATAGATTGATGAGTTCACTGGACTCTCCTTTTAGAGTCTCTTCAGATTTTAGTTTAGGTCTATTGGAAGGTTCCATTAGAGTTTTAGGTGGAACAAAAATGTTTTTTGTTTTGACATTTGAAACCTTTTTCTTTTCAGAATTCACTTATGGTTGTTTAGGAAAAGGTTTTGCATTTTGTTTAGGTTTAGAAGAGGATGCTTCAAAGTTATTTAATCTTGAATTACGGCTTTGAACTTGTCGAGACAGTAGTTGAAATTGGTTCTCTAAACGTAACAAAATAGATTTTTCAATTGACACCTAAGCCTTACTAGAAGATGAGGTAGAAGAGTCAGGAAGGGAAACTTTCTTCGTCTTTTGGTTCTTGGGAACCTTAGAAGAGGACTGAGGTGAGGGCTTCTTTAGATTGACCTTTTTGACTGGAGTGGGTGTCTGCTCCACTCTAGTTTTAACCTCAGTGGGGATTGGTTCTCAAAAGTGTCATAACTTGTAGTGCCAGACTCTTTGAAAATGATTTCTAGTCATCAGTCATTATTAACGCTAGATGTAGATCTCCAGATAAATGTGCTTTACTTTGATCTGAAAGAGCACACTGGACAGATCTACTTACATTTGGAGATTTAGCTTAACTGGCACTCAATTCTACCGAAGTTGAGTCAAAAAGTCTTAAGCTTTCTGAGCGCGCAATTTTAACAAAAACTAAACCATTGTTTAAGAGGCTAGAAGGTCCAGTTGAAGTTCTTTATTTAATTCACCACCATAATCACTAACCTTTTTCATTATGATATTAACCCAACGTCCATATTCAATATCATCTTTGACCAGATGCTTTTGATCATCAAAAGCCATAAAGCATAAATCCCTAACTTCTTCATCAACGGATGAGTGATCTGAGTATTCCCATTTTTCATCTTTAGCCATCATACAACCATTTTTGGTATGGTTGTCCACTGATATGAGAGCTATTTGAGTTTTGAGCTTTTTGTACTTATTCTTGTAGCTATCGTCAGTTTTATGGAAGGCTGGGAAGGAGCCGGAGAAGAGAACATACCAGATTGTGAAACTGAGTGACTAGACCTGTATTCCTTCATAAAATGTCCTTTCTTTCCACACTTAAAGCATGTAAGTTTGTCCACAGAGTGACTGGAAGCATGAGGTCTGCTGGAACGTTTTGCTTTAAATTTAAAACGATTAAAAGTTTTTGCCAGCACAACGACCAGGTCATCAATGGTTAACATTCTCTCTTTCATAACTGATCAAATAGCTAACCATTTGATATGTGTAAAAATACTTACGAAAACCACATATGCATATGGGTTGGTTATTGTAAAACATGTATTAAAGTAAAACAAATAAGATAAGATCTTGACCATTAGGTCATGATAAAACCAATGCACGAAGATTCATAGAGCACAAGTATATACAATGATGCACGAAGATTTTCATAATACACAATGATTTTCAGTTAAGAGAATATGATTGTTTTATTTGTTTTACTTTAATAATTGTTTTATTTTAACTAGAACCCATATGCATATACAGGTCTAAAAATCTAGCTACGATATAAGCAAAAACTAATTCAAGGAAATAGAATCCTGTTCATTTTTTAAAATTTTTTCTCATTTTTTTAAAACGGCAATATATACTAAATAAAAGGACATCTAGCAAAGTACTAGATGTCAAAACAACTTTCTTTTAAACTTTTAAGTATATATTGAGATTAATACTTTATGGAGACAGGAATACAATACAAAACCAAATGTATCATCATTAATAAAATCTTGACTCAAAATAAATATCTTCTGACTTCTATGTAAAAATCTTAACATAGAACCACGCACTTGCAAAAATCAGTTTCGTGCCTCCTAATTATAGCCCAAAATATTTATATGCATCAGTTTGCATATGCTCGATAGTATTGGAGAAGTAATCGATTTCCATCTGGAGCGTATCAACTAAAGTAATAATCTCATTCTCAATCTCTTCAGTAAAGACGTGATTAGAAAGAAGAATCTTATTCTTCGAATCACGTACAATTCGATGGCCCCATATCTGCAACTCCTTGAGATTTCCATTCTCGTCGAACCATTTACCATCCCTCGCCAAACATTTCTCAATCAAAATTAACAGGTAGTCAGAATTAGGAGTTGTATTACTCAGCTCTTCCATTAAGTCAGAATCACCCATATATATAGCTAGCACACCCAACATGCCTGCAACTACCACCAACATTAACTTCACCATGTCAGTATCTTTGAGCTTTCCCATAAGATCGATTGTTTCCACACGAACTAATGCAACCGCTCTGCCAAAATTATAATGGGATAGTCTAACACCTCGATCAGCTAGATTGAACTCTAGTTCCATCTCATAAGTGGGACTATATATCTGCTCCACTATTTTTTAAGAATTGCTTCAATGCCAACTTTACACTCAACCAGCTATCAGATATGTCTTTCAGCAACCCCGTGAGTTGTAAGAAAAAATAGAAAGTTACTGCAATGAAATTTCTCCAAGCTTCCGTACTTTTACTTTTGACTGTAAGAGTTTTTTGGTAGAGTTCATATAGACATTCAAAGATTTTCCGGATACCATCCAAGGAATGTCGGTGTTTTCCATATGCAATAAAGAGCTTTATTTGATAGCTTGTGTAGTCACAGATAATTGAATGACATGAATGGAGGCCTGTATCAGCTCCACAAGCACATAGATACCATGGCAGATCCTCAGGAAGGGATGAAGTAGCTCCATACAGAACCTTCATCACCTGAGTCGCATAATCTTCATCTTGTTTTAGTTGCTGTATTTCTTTATCATGAATAAAAGAAACTCCAAATTTAGTTACA
>JAOEHQ010047566.1:0-10747 GCA_025447715.1 Asclepias incarnata | reverse complement strand
AAAGTTGTATTCACCCCCCTCTACAACAAATCTGTGTTCAATATACTCTGGTATATTGAAACTCTTGGACCTAACAATATCAATGAATGTTTGCTATATAGTTAGACTAATATATTAAGTTCCATATGATTGATTTCTACAGAGATTAACAATGGTCAAAAAAGTTAATGATGGAACTATCGTGAAAGAAGAGAGGATTCAATGGAATTCCAAGATGGATGTTGTATTCATTGAAGCTATGAGGAAAGAACATAATGACGGGAATAGAGTTGGTGGAACATTCACTTCTCAGGCATACACTAATATGGTGAATTTTTTAACTACACATCTTGAAAGAGAGTTTACAAAAGCACATTTAATGAACCCACTCAAAACTCTAAAACACCATTTTTCACAATGTTACGATCTATTTCGGGGACTTATATTGAGTGGCTTTGCATGGAACCCTGAGACAAACTTAATTGAGGCTGAGGAAGAAGTATGGGAAACACTAATCAAAGTAAGATTTGTATTTTGTTTTTAATACTAAAACTATATATATATATATATATATATATATTTCGTTTACATCAGTAATTATCCTTTTTCAGTCTTGTTTCATATAATTACTTCATATATTACCATTATAACAGGAAAAGCCTGAAGCTGCAAAGTGGAAAAACACAAAAATAAGTCATTACGACGAATTGTTATATTTGTTTGCAAAAGATAGAGCAATGGGTTCATCAGTTGTAACTGCAAAAGAGAGGAAAAATAAGATGAACAATGAGCTTAGAGTCGAAACAATTGAAGAGCTTGATCAGTTGGTCGAAGCCGCTGAGGTTATTTTGGAGACTCCTCCAACTATAGACATTGATGCTGAAACAACCACAACAAAATCAAAGGAGAAGCTTCCGACAACAACAAAGGCAAAAAATAAAAAGAAAAGAAAGCTGGAAGACCAGGAAGAATTCGAGTGTAAGGTCATGAGTTCCATTGAGGATGTAGCTGAAGCTATTAGAGAAAGTACACTGGTATTTTAAGACAACATCATGTTTATGAGTGACTGCCATTTTGTTTTAATTTAGTATCTTCCTTGTGGACTATTTTAATGTCTATTTTTTATTAAGGTAATGAAGAGCTCCCGTCCGCATGTTTACTCTGAGGAGGATATCTACAAAGAATTAGAGAGTATGGGCTTGGCTCCTAATGAGATTAGGAAAGCATATCTTTATTTGGTGGAACATCCGGGAAAAACACGTGCATTATTTGGATGTCCTTACATTATGCGAAGGGATATGCTAGAAGAAATGATGACAGAAAGTGATTGATTATTGTTATTTTTCTACTATGAATTTAAGTACTTTATTTAGTCTAGTAGCCTACTCATTGTAGTGGATAAGAAAAAGGCTTTTGTTGCTACTGTCGTTAAGTTTCCAAGTGCTCTTTTGGGGATGTTTAGTACTTTTTTGGGTATGCTTTCTTCAGTAGTAGGCTGAATTGTCGTGCTCTACTGAGTTGATTCAAACTTAAGTTGCAGTAGGCTTATGTATTGTGGTATTTTTGTGGCACGCTTAAGTTAAAATTTTTTTGGATTCTGCTTGAATTATGCTTTTTAACATGTTACCTAACTTGTGTTTATAATGGATACTAATACAATGGAACAGGTACTTGAATTCTGCTTTCGGACTACTTTCAGGCTACTTTCGGTCCTGTATTAGTATACTAATACAATGGAACAGGTGTTTGAATCATACTACAAAATGGATGGGTTGTTTATGAATATAAACTCAACAATCGTTTGAAGTCATAATGTGTTGTTGCCATTGTTTCTGATATGCCAGGTACCAGTTTTACTTTACTGGTGGAAATGTTGAAACATATAGCCAACTTATGTGGTTAAGATCTGTGTATCTTCTGAATGTAAGAGCCTGCCTCCTGGAGCATTTTGGTTGGATGAAGAAGCTGCTCATCAAAAGCTGCTATTGTACAAAAAAAAAAACATTTCCTTGTGAGGTGGCAAAATGGATGGGTTAGTTTGATCATGGGATGTGTAATGTCTATCAAGCTTGCACAAGGAACTGAATTTTAAAGGTTACTGTTATATGCAAAGTTTGGTCATAATGGGCTTATTTACTTAAAAGGATCATGGTGATGCCATTGATTTCATTCTTCTCAGCTGTGATGGTCACATAGGAATGCAACTATCATGTACATTGCCCATATGCTTTTACTTAATTGTTCTAATTTAACATACTGCTATAAATAACCCCTAGTTACAAAAATTAAAATAGAGAAATAATTTGATCAATTTAGAGAAATGAATTGATATTTAAAGTAGGTATTTGTTTGAATATGTATGGTTTTATTGAGTAATTATATATAAAGGGCATAATTGTAAAACTATATATTTTTTTTTCTTTTTCTTTACTTTTAAGTTAAGAATGTAATTAACTGTTTACTTTCCTTTCATTTTTTTTATTTTATTTTCCTTTAAACTCGATGATTTATTTTTTTATATAATTTCTTTTCCTTTCCTTCCGGATCCAATCCCACCTTTTCTTTTTCTTTAATTTAAACTCTGAGAATACAGCGTGTTGTATCTATCTATCTTGCACAAAAAGACTTGTTCAAATCGGCGTAGATACACGGAAACCTACTCTGTATAAATAATCTACCGATCGATCTAAAGACAGGGATTCTGGAATGGCAAGTGCGGAAGTGGTGATGAAACAGGTGGCTGTGGGGGGTGAAAAAGATGAAGAAATATGTTCGTCAAAACCTACAAAAACAGGTGAAGGATTGAGACAATATTACTTGCAACATATTCATGATGCTCAACTTCAAGTCCGTCAAAAAACCCATAATCTTAATCGCCTTGAAGCCCAACGTAACGAGCTTAATTCCAGAGGTACTTATTGTCTTTCTATTTTGATTGATTAATCAAATTAGTTAAAATCTTAGGTTGTTATTTTAGATGATGTTATTGTTTTTGTGTTTGTGCAAGCAAGAAACCTAGTATCAGATTCTTTGTTTTTATTTTATGTTTTAAATGACAATGAACTGTTTGTATGTTGTCAAATAGGGCGTTAAAAGAAACCCTGTAATCAAAGGGTATCAGTGTTAACACGTTCTGCGGGTGCCATCTTTGTATATACGACCAAGGACATGTGTTTTGGCTTCTAAGTCTAGAATGTTTAAGAGTTCCATTATATTTTAGGGTACACTGCAGGTGATAAGGTTTGCTGTAATTATCGACACCCTCAATCCTGAAACCGGAAGTGAGACTAAGCCAAAAAGTGTTTTGGAAAGAAAAAGTTCTTTATTACTAGCACAATGATGGGACCCCTTATAAAAAATTCGAGACCTTTTGAGCTGAAATTCATTTTAGTCTGAACACTCGTGTTGAGAAATTTGATAGGATGAAATATTTGTTAAATAACTTCCATATGTTGCAAATGTACTCAAGTATTTCGCGGGTGTTTGTTGTGTACAAACTACAAAACAGTTTAAAATATGGAAACTGGTGTTAGTTGTGGCCAATAGATAGGTGCTGCAAAAATATATTTGCGGCATTGCAGGCCAGCAGTTTCGTATGTTTCCCATTCCCAATGTTATAAATCATAAATGGAAGGTCCTTAATTTGTCAGTACAGATTTTGAGTATCTGTGTCTTTTTGATTTTGATGGGTAACAGAACAGAATTATATAGAAGAAACTGAGAAATAAGAACAGAAACAGAAACACAAGACTAAACCCACCGGTGTCGGCTGTTACAATCGATAGATAATCTGGATTAATTCCCCAGCAGCCCTAGTTCCAACGATGGCCTAATGGCCTTATTTAACCAAGCTAACAACTTGCCCTAACTTGGTGCACAATATACTAAATTAATTAGTAATAATAACTAATAATAATAATAATATGCGGCCCTCTCTGTCTTCTTATATCGGCCTAACCCAATGGGCCTCTTGATCCGTATCATTACTCCCGCCTGCAAAAACACCTTGTCCTCAAGGTGTTGCTTTAAAAAAAATTGCCTTGAGCAATTCCGGGATCCCATGGATAGTCATCTTCAATCTTCAGCCTACGGTCACCATGTGAATTGTATGACCTAAGATGATCGCCATTACTGTCGTTATCTCTGAGATCCCCTTCCACCACCAGTGTTTTTTCTTCTCTTCTAGTGCCTTTGCAACCAAATTTCTTCCCCGATGAGGCGATGACTCTTGTCTCTGATTCTCAAAACGAACAGCAATATCCATGACAACATTTTTCTGATCCAAGTCCCTGGTTTCTGTTTTTGTGTCACACAACCAGTCTTGTGACATTTTATTAGCAGATTGTAGTGAATTAAGATAACCAGGAGCTTCTCTAAGACACCCTTCTGCTTCAATCTTCTTGTCCAGAAGTGACACAGATTGCAGCACCTTCTCAGTTCTATCCTCCATCTCGCATGCCCTCATCCCCTGACCATTAAGTTCCGGTTGTCCAGTGATGTTGGTTTTATTTTCCTCACCATGGGACTCACCTTCAACATGCTTTTCTTCCACCACGAGTCTAGCAACCACAATATTTTTCCTTGGCGCTTTGCTAAATTGCTGTAAATCTGCACCATCAGATTTGTCTTCTGGTGCGGGTGCCTTGAATTGAAACCGATTCCTCAACAACGCCATGAGCTCAGCATGAATGTGATCCCTCCTAGCCCTTGAAGCCTCGAGGGACTGCTGAATATCAGCATACACAAGAGCGACTGGTTGTGATCCCATCTTGTCCTTCAATATCACAGGGGCTGTTTTTGGTGGAGTTGTGGTGGGGACGGTTGGTGTAACACCCGCGTGCGTCTCTGGTTGTTGGATCGAAACCCCAAGTGGCGACACCCGATTCTCAAAAATTGCCATGATTTTAGCATGACTCTGACGTATCTCCTCTTTGAGCTCCAGCAAATCCTGATCAATCCCCATCTTCAAAACAAAACCACAGATTGCAAAAGCTATGGCCTGCTGAATTTTTTTCCCAAATGAACAGTACCTGTGTGAACAGTTTTTTTTTTTTTTTTTCTGGTATTGATAGAGTTTCTAGCTGCTACTCAGATCCAAACCACAGGCTACAAGATCTATGGCTCTGATACCAATTGATGGGTAACAGAACAAAATTATAAAGAAGAAACAGAGAAATAAGAACAGAAAGAGAAACACAAGACTAAACCGACCGGTGTCGGCTGTTACAATCGATAGATAATCTGGATTAATTCCCCAGCAGCCCTAGTTCCTAAGAACAATTAATAATATTCTCCACACCTAACATGATGGCCTAATGGCCTTATTTAACCAAACTGACAACTTGCCCTAACTTGGTGCACAAGATACTAAATTAATAATAATAATAACTAATAATAATAATAATATGCGGCCCTCCCCGTCTTCTTATATCGGCCTAACCCAATGGGCCTCTTGATCCGTATCAGTTTTGTGATAAGTTACACTTTTTATTTTTTTTCCATACAGGCCGGTTACTAATTTTACATTGTCATGTCAAATTACAGTCAGGATGCTTAAGGAAGAGTTACAGCTTCTTCAAGAGCCTGGATCTTATGTTGGTGAAGTTGTTAAAGTAATGGGTAAATCGAAAGTATTAGTCAAGGTTAGTGATGCTTGATACTCTTTTTGGAGGTTATTGTGCCTTATCAATATCATATGTTCACAAAAGTTTGAAGCAACCCATGTAGCCCATTTGACATAAATATGTAAATGTAATAGATTAGACTGTAGTCTTCTTTTATTACTAAAGTCATGTGCTCACACAGTTCTACATATACATATGTAGATCATAACCTTCCCTTGTAGAAATATAAAACATACTCACACATAATCAGCTGCATAGACTTCTAAAGCCTTAGGCTGCATTAGGTCATTAGCAGGAATACTTGAGCAATATATAGGCCTAGAGGTTCTATGTCCAGGCACCATACATGTGATGTGTAAAAAGTTCTATGTGAAATCTGGCATCTTAATTCATGTAATAATACTATGAGACATTAACAAACCTAAATGTGATCTGGAACATGTATTATGCCCAGCAACATGAAATTCGAATTGCCATTCTTTATTTTTCACTGTAAAAACTTCTTGTGTGAATGTTTTAAAAAATTGGTTGCGTCTTTGTGCTTGGTACTATGTTAGGTACTAAATTTTTAGTTTGGTTTTCCTTATTTGTTGTCAGGTGCACCCAGAGGGTAAATATGTAGTTGATATTGACAAGAGCATTGATATCACTAAGATCACTCCGTCAACCAGAGTAGCCCTTCGCAATGACAGTTATGTTCTTCATCTGGTTTTGCCAAGCAAAGTTGATCCTCTGGTGAATCTCATGAAAGTTGAAAAAGTTCCTGATTCTACATATGATATGATCGGTGGGCTAGACCAGCAAATTAAAGAGATTAAGGAGGTTATTATATGTTTATTTTTCTTATAGTTGAGCTTGAATTTGTTGAGTTTTGGCATCATTTAATGCCATCATTCAAATCTGTGGTCATTAATGCCTTAATAAGTTTTCAGGTTATTGAACTTCCAATTAAGCATCCAGAGTTATTTGAGAGTCTCGGAATTGCTCAACCAAAGGTACCATCACTTGAAATATCTTTACCTTCCCTCCTATATGCCTCACGTACATATGCATTCAGATAAGTTTATTGACTTTCTTTTCCCTCTTTTTTTCTTTTATTCTCTTTAGGGAGTTCTGTTATACGGCCCGCCTGGTACTGGGAAGACCTTGTTAGCTAGGGCAGTTGCCCATCACACTGATTGTACTTTCATCAGGGTCTCTGGTTCTGAACTAGTACAGAAATATATTGGAGAGGGGTCTCGAATGGTGAGAGAACTTTTCGTTATGGCCAGGTTTGTACTCTTTTTATTTGCGCCTTGCTTCATTTTGTCACTACGTTTCCCCGTGTTTCGTTTTTTTTATTATATATGTCGTAGTATTGTTATTATACTCGTGTTGTTCGAGAGCTTGCATTTGTTTGAGATATCGTTTAGGTTTTACTAGTTAGAATTTATTTCTTATCATGGTCTGCAAATGGTTTTGCCGTGCAGGGAACATGCTCCATCTATCATTTTTATGGATGAAATAGATAGTATCGGATCTGCTCGGATGGAGTCTGGAAGTGGGAATGGTGACAGTGAAGTCCAAAGGACTATGCTGGAGCTTCTTAATCAGCTGGATGGATTTGAAGCATCAAACAAAATTAAGGTACTTCTGTCAAGTTATTTGCTGGAGGGTTGTGTAATTTGCTGAAGCTATTCAACGCTGGATGGTATTAGTGTCCAAAGTTATCGTGACTCCCTAAGATGTTTTTTTCTGTTTTAATATTACCAGGTTTTAATGGCAACAAATCGTATAGATATCCTGGATCAGGCCCTTCTCAGACCAGGGAGGATTGATAGGAAGATTGAGTTCCCAAATCCTAATGAAGATGTAAGTATTATTGTTATTCGATGACTATGTTGTGCCTTTAAATTTTATGCTTATAAGTAAAAAAACGGGTAAACACCCTAGGCTACCTTGGGAAGGTGAGTCTTTCTGGTGATCATTTCCAAACCTCCCCCTGGCCACCTCCAAGATTGTACTTAGCGGGATTTGAACCTGAGACTTCTTGTTTAGAAGTACCGGATGTTAACCACAAGGCCACCTTGGAGGTGGTTATATGTAGACACTGTAAAATAGGTAGGTAATGGGTCAAAATGAGTAAATTGTTTTATGTTGGTCTTAGTAGGTATGGTTAGATCAAGCGTTAACATAGCTACATAAGTTATTATTTATTTTATTAGCAATATAATTTTTTAATAAAGTGAGTTAGAAGGTTCTATACTTTTATGGATTGAAAGATACACTTTTGGTTACTTTCATTTTGTATTCCAATCTCTTTTTAAGCTAATTTTTTAGTATGCGAGATAGACCCATTAGAGATAAAACATAACCCATTAGAGGTAAATGGGTCGTAAAAGCTCTGTGTCGCTAATGTGGTGTTGGTAGAATGTAAACGCGCTATCTGAGTAATAATGTATAGTTCTTTGATAATCTCTATTCAGTGTGTTTGCTTGCACTAAAATTTGTGCATTAATCTGCAGTCACGGTTTGATATTCTGAAAATTCATTCGAGAAGGATGAACTTAATGCGTGGTATCGATCTGAAGAAGATTGCCGAGAAGATGAATGGTGCTTCGGGTGCCGAGCTAAAGGTCAGTTTCTGACATGATTTTCTGTTCTAAGCAGTTGTACTTGGATATGATGCTTATAAGTTGATCCTGTGAACTGTTGTCATTTACGTTTGTGGAGATAGTTATTTTTCTTTAGTGTTAGTTTTGTCCGTGAAAGTTATACTCTAAACTTTATCTTCATAGTGATAATTGGTAGTTTGAAGTTAACCTTTTTATGAAGTTAAAAGTAAGTGTATCTTGTCCAAAGCTTCACTTAGAAAGTTGTAAGCATATCACTGAAAACAAATTGCTGATGTCTGATGAAATACATAAAGCATAATAGAATCTCAGAACCGTTATCTTTTGTATTGCATTAGTACAATATTTACAACTCGCGACACCTTGTGTGTGACTGTACAAGTAGTGGTGGAAATTGGGTCTGTTGGGTATACTGGAAAGTCTTTGTTAATTTTCTTATATGCAAGTTATTAGCGTGTCTAAGATCATTACAATAGCTATACCATTTCAATAGTTATTTTATTTTTTTTAATAAGATGATTCTACGAGGTTCTTTTGTTATAGATGCACTTCAGGTGATAGTTGTTGATCCCATTTTGACCTGTTACCCTTTAGTCTTATTTTTCCTATTTGTCCATTAGAGATAAAACCAGTCAAGTCATAATTGCCACCCCTACACAGACATAATAAGTTATCTGTGAACCACCTTAGTCAGTTGTATATGAGCCACCCTTTCAGGGTTGATGGTCGATTAATACTACTGTTAAGTGTTAAACTTTGGATCATAGTTGTTAGACTCATACGAGTCATGAGTCGACTCGTACGAGTCAAGTCATTTTACCCATAGAAAGTGTCGACTCGGTCAGAGACTCGCAAGTACATATGACTCGGACCTGACTCTTGTTTTAGTGGCTGACTCATTTCGAGTCTGCTCGACTTGGGACTCTTGTTATATATACAATTAAGTTTTTAACTGTGCCTTTTCTTTTATACAACTTTGTTTTTAACTAATATAACAATAAAAAAATCAGTATAATGTTTATAAATGTATAGTATATAATTTTATAAATAAATTAATTAATATTGTGACTTTTACGAGTGGAGTAACGAGTCAAAAATTGGAAATCAAGTCACGTCACAAGCTCACAACTATGCTTTGGATGGATAAAGTTTTTTCAAAGCCTCTACTTGTTGCTTGAAGTAAAACTTCTTCCTTTTTCTTCTACTTGTATCTATAGGCAGTTTGCACAGAAGCTGGTATGTTTGCGTTGAGGGAAAGGAGAGTCCATGTGACCCAAGAAGATTTTGAGATGGCAGTTGCCAAGGTTATGAAGAAGGAATCCGAGAAAAACATGTCGTTGCGCAAGCTATGGAAGTGATTTTGTTTGCTTACGCTCATGTTGCACTCTCTGTTTATGGAACTCTAATGAACCAATGGCCTTACAACAGACTATATATCCTTTTATGTACGGATTGTGTTGGACTGTAAGTTGATTGTTTTAAACTCGAGGTTTACTTTGTCTTTGCATCCGAAACATACAGAGACCCTTGTAATGTTCTTTTTTTTTTAAAGCTGAACTTGTAAAGACTAGTGGTTGTTTATCGCTATTAAAGTTTTTGGGGAGTCTCCATATCTGTATCTGTCAAAAGAACTTAAACAGAACTCTTTTATCCCGTTTATCTGTATCTTATTTTGATCTTTTGGAGTTGTATGGTGTCACTGTGACCGGGTTTAGTCAAACCCAGTTTTTGACCGTGTTCAGTTTCAGGTTTTCTTCCGGGTTCGGTGTTTTTTGTACACGCCTACTGTCACCACAGATAGATCTGCATTGAGAAATCATTGAACATTGTTGTTTCTGAAACTAAAGCTAACTATCATATGGAGCTAAAAATTTGATCTGCTGGCTTCGGAAAATAGCTATGATAGAAACTGATTAAAACCGTAACACGCAGCACGCTTGAACATATCGAACATTAAGGTATGTAATTTGACGTGGTTAACATTAAGTTGAAGAAACTGATGAACAAATATATCCTTCGAATGTCATTTTATCATGTAGCAGACGACATGATGTGTGAAAAGAATACAATGGCATGGATTGAACAATGATAAAACCAGAGTGATTTTTTTTAATGACAATTTGACTGAAGTTTTTTCTTTTAATTTTTTTTATTTTATAATTACACATATATATAGTCAATCCATGCGGCTGATGTCTAAGAAGTCAGAGTAATGTTAGTTTGTGGCCTACTCAATTTTTGATTTCTTCTTGTCCATGCGGCTGATGTCTGAGAAGTGAGAGTAATGTTAGTTTGTGGCTAGAGGAGTGTTTGTGGTAGTTGATGAGTGAGTTTATTGTTTTTACCTTCTTCGTGTGCAATTTTCGTAGTTGATTTCTTGGTGGAGGACGTTCCTGTCAGACACTGTTATCAGATTGTGATATGAAAGTGGTAAACATAAGTTGTGGTTGTTACGTTGTAACACCCCGCCAAGGCGGAATACGCGGGATGCACAGTTAACGTATATACATTGCACAAGATTAATAGATCACA
>JAOEHQ010047565.1:0-10748 GCA_025447715.1 Asclepias incarnata | reverse complement strand
ATAACGGTACCGAACCGACCGGTACCGAAACCGATTTCTACAAATACCAAGAACCGAAACTAGTACCGAAAACCGTCAGTACGGTACCGGTACGATTTCGGTTTTTCGGGATTTTTGCTCATCCCTACTACATGGTGCATGCAATGCGCTTTCTTATTATACTTTTCAATTTTTTTAAACTTTATTCAAACAACCAGGGTCGGCCCAAATAGTATGTTGGGCTAGGGTCTCCAAATGTATACTATAGGCTAGTTTATGGGCTTTAAAGTTTAAATAAAATCTGGTAGCCCATAATAATTTGGGAAGTGAGAAAAGTAGAACACATACAACAGCCACTATAACTTCAAGTCTCCAACAAAATTAAAACTTTTAATTTAGAAAATTCCTATCTCCTGTATCTTGAAAAGTGAACTACATGCCTATAGCACTAACTAAGCCTTCAAAATTGATCTCGCTTAGGGCCACCAAAAAACTTGGACCGATACTGCAAATAACTAGCAAGATGCTAGTTTAAATATTTAAGCATACAATGAAGTAAAATGGAGGGATTATATTGTTAATCCAATCTAAACAAATAAGCACGACTTTACAATCTCTATTAGAAATTCATAGGAAAAAGATAGGAGTTTAATTAATGTCATCAAGAAAAGTTTCAGTGCGCGATTTGTGGAGTTGAAGGTGACTTCACTCCTATGCTTCCAAATGATCGAGATCGACATCAAAAACCTTGTCGAACCGACGAGAGGTTGTTGAAGCATATATCAGCAAACGCCCCGCGAAACACCAACAATTTTTTTTGCCTAGGCGATATCCGCTAATTACTTTTCTCATTTAATAAAGATAAAAAAGAAGCCATTTTCTATTTATATATATCGTAACTAGAAGCCTAGATCTTCCATTAAAATTAAATTTAAGTATTATAGTGTTATTATATTACAATAATAAGTAATAATTAGATTCAACAACATGTTAGCTAGCTAGAAGCCATTATATTTTTGGATAATATGTTCACGTGCTTGTACAAATAGGATAAAATATATAGTAATAGTAATGAGTAATAATTAGATTCAACAACGAACATGTGTTAATAGTGAACAGTAGTTGAAGTAAACAGGGAACATGAGAAAGTAAAACATGTAATCGTATAATTCTCAATAAATAAGAATTTAAAAATTTGTGGTTATATCATTCAAGTCTAAAACCATTTGTAACCGTTTACCTTTTTCACCTACACTTTTTCTTGTCACGTCAGTTTCACCTTCTTATCCTTTTCACCTTCTCTTTTTACCCTTAACACTTCACCTTTAAATTTAATACCTCATTATACCCTACAATATCCAACTATACCCAATTAAAACCAAATAAATAATATGAACAAAAGATATAGACCACACTCCTCCCTAGGGGTGAGAATCGAGCCGAGCTGTTCACGAGCTACTCGAGCTCGAGCTCGTTTAAACCGAGTTCGAGTTTACCTGTTTCGAGTTCAAGTCGAACTCGAACTAGAAAACGAGCACGATTAGTTAGACGAGCCGATCTTAAAAAATTATTTTTAGGCTCGGCTCGTTCGAAAGATCGTTTAGTTGTTTCGATCCGAACGAGCTTTACGAGCTACTCGGTTAGTCGAGCTAATCGAGCCTTATATATAATACATGATTAAAAATACCACTTATATGTTAGTAAGGGGACTAGAACCCATGACCTCTATGTCAAATGCATAAGGTTTTAACCACTAAGGACAATCATCCTTTTGTTTAAATATACTTTTTTAACTATATTATATGGGATATCCTATTTTTTCTATAAAGTTGTAAACCAATTAGTTTTTAAAATTAAATTTTAAATAAAGTTATTTGGGCTCCTTCATTCAACGTACGTACTGCACAAATATATTTTAAAAATAAAATTATTATTACGACATTCTATGTAAAAGATAATTATTATTCAAGTTAGTATATATTTTAAAAGATAATTTGTATCTTGCATTTGGAAAAACAAATAATAAAGGAGCCCAAATAACTTTACAATTCAAATCCGAACCAATTTTGATTTTTTTAAACTTTTATATTGTCCATTGTATTTTGTTATTATTATTATTTATTATTTTTAGTACATTTAAATTAAATTTTTATTTTAATAATTTACAGTATGATAAACTTAGATAACCTTATTAAACTCCAACATCCTAATCTTTATTGAGTTATATATTTTTTTTCATATTCGTTTATTGTATTCAAAACTTGAGAGCATCCCTATCTTATTACTTATATATATACAAAATAAGATTTATATATATGTAAATCCAAAAAACCTTATAAATTCAAATGAAAAAATATATGAAAAAATAAACCGGTAAATTTAAATGTAAAGAATTTATTTAAAATCAAAGTAAAGTAATGTAATACTAGAATATTGACGAATAATAAAAAAAATGATATATATCTAGATTATTGTAAACCCATAAAGAATATATTTAATATATATACACAGATATATATACACGGTATTTATATTTACCATGTATACACATACACATAAAACATATATATATATATAACCACTTGAGTTAGATCAAGTGGTCACCTCCCCCCGCTTAACGGGGGGCCACACATGGGAGTGCCTAACAAAGAGTTGGCGTAGGTTCAAGGCTTGCCTCAATCAATTTCATGTTGGGGTATTTTCTCGTGAGAATGAACCGGTGCTCTCAGCCTTGGAGGGGGCAACGAGTAGGCATCAAAAGTGATACACAGGATCAGACGGTTTTTGCCACCATACACGAACTTTGATCATATTATCATGAATATAAATGATCTATCAAAATTATCATTATTAGAAATAAAGTATCGTTTGTATATATATATATATATATATATAATAATGTGATATAAGTTCTTTTATATTTTATTCCTTAAGTTTATAGTAATGTGAATATTTTTACTATATCCTATTCGAAACCCCATTAAGCCAAAGCCCGACTAAATGAAAAATCCTAAAAGATTTTACCCGGGTCCTCGGTAAGCTTCAATTGCATCTTTGAACTACGTAAGTCATTGTTGCAGGCTTCAACTTGAGAGATATCAAATAGAGAGTAGAGACTGTATTAAAACATGTTTTAGAAAAAACGTTTTATAGAATTCTAACAAATCGAACTTGCGTCTCTCGTTGATGGATTGGTCACTTATAACCAAGGTTGTAAAACTCCCCCGAGTCGGCCGAGTACCCGAAATAAACTCCTGACTCTCCCCCTCACCGAGTCGAGTCTAAGTCACGAGTTATCCAACCTTGCTTATAACAATACTAATATCATTTCTAATATTAAAAAAATAAGAGATTTAACAAAGGGGTAAATTATTTATAAATATATTAGTATTGCATTTACAATTAAATAACCATATGGAGTATGTACATAATTTTAAAAGTTCCGTATTGAAATTTTAAAACCATAACTATTGTTCTATTGGATTATTAAAGGCCCAAGAATCAAAGAGCCATGAATTTCGATCGTTCCAATTCACGAATATCGAAGAGACTTGTACAGTTAAGAACTTTAAGATATATTCAAGTTATATATGTCTTCAGTCTTCATACTCTTTACTCTGTTTTACAAATTTCTTATATTGGCAGATGGCTTCGAATGAGCAGGAAAATCATGAAAACAATACGAATGGTTCTATTGAGCTTCCTGATTTGGATTCTCCCGAAGTGAATCATACTAAAAAAAAGAAAAAAGCATGCACGTCTGTCGTCTGGAAGGATATGAACAAGACACCTGATGGGAAAAAAGCTCAATGTATTCATTGCAAAGAACTTCTTGCATTGAGTTCCTCTTCAACCACAACAACACTAAAGCGACATCTTGAATGTTGCAAAGTGAAGAAAATAGCTGAATGTTATGACTCTGAAAAATCAGATTTAGTCACATACTTAGAAGAAGGTATTTATCTCTGTGACGATGATTCGGCTACCTCTTTTGATGTTTTGGATTGGTGAAAAACACGAGAGGCAAGGTTTCCGGTATTATCTAAGATGGCAGCTCATATTTTAGCTATCCCTATCACAACTGTGGCATCCGAAGCTACTTTTAGTGCTGGGGGTCGAGTAATTGATACGTATCGTGCATCATTGAATCCAGAAACAGTACAAGCATTGATATGTGGGGGAGATTGGATTCGTAAGCTTCATGGAGTCAAAAAGAAAAACAAGGTAATTTATTTATATATGGATATTTCATTCTATCATCCCGTCATTTTTTACATAATAGTGAAACTGATTTAATTACATGCTTTGCAGAAAGAAAAACAATTGCAGGAGATATGCTTTCATGATGTCTTTGATATATGAATCTCCAATTGGGTACTAGTTTAATCTTTTTAGTGATATGTTTATTCTCTCTAAGTTAACTTCAATCAAAACTTTGATTTTGTTTCTGTTTTGTAGCTTTGTAGGAGATGACTTTTGTTGCAAGTTCTTTTGACGATCACTTGAAGAGTTGAAGACATGTCTATTTTCTCATTTTGAAATCTATCTAATTAGACTTATTTTTTTTGTCATCTCTGGTTATAAACTATTTTGGAATGTATTACTAGTTAGGTCTTTTGCTATATGTATTACTTGTTATTTTGGAATGAAGTGTGAGGTGAACATTTTGCTTTATGTATTATTTGCAACTGTGTTATGTCTTGAAAAACTAATGTTGGTTAGAGTTGAAGTTGCAAACGAGCTTATTCGGGCTCTATTGTGAGCTTGTACACGAGCTAATCGAGCTCGAGCACCTAAACAATGAAACGAAACTCGAAACTAAGTTAATCCTACGAGATTTCAAATAACTATACGAGCTTCGAGCTCGAGCCCAAACATAGATAAAATATTCGATCTCGAGTTCGAGCTCCATTGTCAAAAACTATCCGAGCTCGAGCCGAGCTTAAGCAAACAAGTTATTTAGCGAGCCGAGCTTATGAATCACGATACTCGACTCGGCTCGGCTTGATCTCACCCCTAGGTGATATCCTTCACCTATCCCTTTTCACCCCCTTATTTCACCTACCTTTAACTATCCACCTTCCCATCACCTCTCTTCACCTATTCATTTCACCTTCCCTTTACAAATGGTCTAACATCACCATTATTGAAGCATTATTATTTTTTATTTTTTACAAAAATGAGCACATTATAGACAACGTTCGTTTAAATAATAACTCGTTTCATAATACCAACTTTGTGTAGTTCAATTTCCCAGCAATCTTTTTTAAAGATCACCACACTTTATCTTTATTATTATATTATATTATAGTGTTATTATATTACATAATAATAATCTTTTAAAGGTATGATCATGCGGTTATGAATGCAGCTCTTAAAATCGTGACCCATTCGTACATGGTCACTCTTTGTTGCGACCCGTAACATCTGACTCATGGTTTTTAGCCATCTGTAACATTTTATTCTTATTAGCTGAGTTTTTGAAAGAATTAAACATCATTGACTAGATGTAAAATAAATAAATATATAAATTTAATAGTCATCGATGATCATTACATCAAACCGGAATATATATGATCACATTCAACATTCAAACATCAATTCATGTTTTGTTGTATAGATATGGCGGGGTGGAAACGTGTTACAATAAGTCACAACAACATTACATGCACATAACTAAACACACGTACGTACGAATTGAAATACTGTTCCAAATATATAGTCCTAGGTTTCCTCGATCTTAGCAAGCAACCATCCTTAATTCCTATCGTCTTCTAAGCAAGTGTTTCGGTCCGCTAGTACGTTGTTTGACGTCGTTGTACCCAGCCTGCAGGAAACAAACTCCCATCTGTTTAATAGATCGAATTGCGATCTACACTGGCCTCAACCTCAACTATATATATTTATGTGTTGTTTCTGATCTAGCAAGAATTTATTTAGCTGCATGCTTGTTTATAGCATATGTTAATTGTTATTGTTTTTTATTTTTTGTTGTTAATGTTTATGCTATTGTTCATACAAGGTTGATGATTCAAAGTAAGAAATTACCTAAAAATGAGATATACAGGAAACATTACGTTACGAACCACCTTTGACATGAGAATCAATTATGATGGTTGGGTAATATATATATGTGTAAGTATTTAATTGGCTAAAGGTATTTAATTAATTACCCGGATGATGATCCTTTTATTTATAGGTGATGGATTTCTCATTCAAAATTAAAGGCTTCAGAAACCTATGTGCCTTGTCGAAAACATTACTTACGCCAACACTAGCTCCAGTCCTCGGTCTAAATTAAGTAATATGAAGACCTTAATTAAACTTTGTGTGCTTACGTACGTTATCGGTATGTTATTAAACTAGGTTATATCTATGTGTTACACGAATCAATATTACGTCTAAATGATAGCTTGGCCAATTTTGATTGAAAAAACAATCCTAGAACTAATAAGGATGAAAATTAAAGTATATATGCGAAATAGATTTTTATATATATCAAAATGATGTTATTAAAGATGATTTACTGTTGATCATAGTTTATAATATCAAACTAAGTACATATTACTGCTTATATTTAAATACATGAAATTTTCATAGAAATCGCAACATAATTATAAATTCAAAAATATATTAACAATTTCAACCTGAAACATATTACTCCTTCCGTCCTAAAATAATTGTCCAAGGACAAGAATTACACAATTTAAGAAAAATGTAATCATTATATTGTGTCACCAATAATATTTGATGTTTATCACTTGAATGATTTTGTATTGGTGAAATTTATAACAATAATATTACAATAATGGCATGCATAGTGAAACAATTGTCTCTAAAATAGAAATTAACAACAAACAAAAACTATTATACATTATGTTGTATGGTTTATATTTATTACTTTTATTAATTTATTTAAAGCAATTAAAAAAAATGTATCACACTATTACTAACATAATAACAATCACAGAGATATATAAGGTTTAAAAGTCTAAAAATGTTGGTAGTCTAAAATTCTGGTGTTAGTAGAGATAAACACTTATTGAAACAATAACATATCACGTTTTTGCTTAACATTTGCATGCAATTACAGGTGTATTCATCTGAGAATCACACCTGTAAACCACCTAATACCTAAATTAATTAATTTAGATAATGGTTCGTTAGCTCCGTTAGCGTTTCGTTACTTTTAGGACCAGAATTGTAACGGATTCAACTATGTTTTGACATTCCGTTAGTTACTAAAGTTTGTTTGTTATTGTTCTAAAATGTTAAGTTACGAATTTATGAAAATTCGAGACTCGATTTATACGTTTCGACTCGTTAGAACATGGAATAGTTTGTAAAGTAAACGGTTCGATAACAATTTTATACAAATTGAAAGACGGAATGTTACAAAAAATATATATATATATATAAAAGGTTCATGTGAGAAACATTTGAATTGGCAGAACCATGGAAACCTTTAAATTATAACTTGATAATTTGATATGTTCATATGTGAATGGTATATGTGAACAAATTCGTTCACATATGAACAGGTGAAGTTATACTTAATATTACATATGTTCATATGTGCATGGTTCTCACATGAACCTTACCCGATATATATATATATGACAAATTTTTTAGCAAACATATCTAGGATTAAGTTATTATGGTATTGCTCTTAAATAAATATATATTTGATATGAAAAAAATTTAAGCAAACATATATACGATGAAGTGGTTTTGGTATTGCTTTTCAATTAAACGGTTGTAGGTTGGATCCTAGCTTTGCTTCTCTATTTTTCTTTTCTTTTATAGTGATTTTTGTTATGTGCAACATTTTTGTGCACAAAATAAATATGATATGACAAACTTTTGAGCAACCATATTTAAGATAAAGTGGTTATGGTATTGCCCTTAAAAAAAAAAAAAATCGTGGCAACGCACGGGGTGTAAAAGCTAGTTAGAATGATAATGTAAATCATTGAATAAAATGATTTTGGAGGTTGTATGCATTGATAGTTTGATACATAGATTTGGTCTGACGTCCTACCCAATTTGACCTGTTCCCCTTTCTGTTAGAATTTTTTAATTTTGACCTGCTTGAGACATAACACAACCCAAATCGGTCCATAACCCACTATAAACAAAATGGGCTGAACTTGCCACCTTTAACGACAATGATAAGCAACAAGTGACAATCCTCGTTCCAAATGCTGTTTTCGTCTGTATTCACTGTAAAAATCATGTTTGTTGAAGACTAGACTTGGGGAAGTGACCATCCAAATCGACAAAGTTGTAAGTGAAGGAGTACATAACGGTCTTTTTAGCCTTAGGCATGGGAATGCAAACAACAAGGAGAGGTCTGCAAGAACATTTGAAATAGAGATTACATGGTCCAACAAGATGTCAGACGAGAACATGATTGAGAACATCACCCAGAACATGTACCGAAAACATTTAATTTAATTTTGGTGAACCAAATTGGTATGTTTTTGTTTAAAGGTAAATTACAAGAATGGTACCTGACGTTATAGCGAAATTACACTGGTAGTATCCTGTTATTAAAAATTACCCAAGACGTACCCAAGGTTGGCAAAAACGCACGCTCACCATACTTCCCTCTAACGGAGCCTAACGGATCGTTAATTTTAGTCATGTGCTGCTCAAGTGAATGAGTAAAAGACTCTTATTTAACTTGTTCTTTTATTTTAGTCATGTGCTGCTGCTGCTGCTTTTGCTTTTGTATATGGACCAAATGTATATCTATCAAAACACATGTATATAACATGTATATATATATATATATATATATATATCACAACCAAATACATACTGACATCTCTTTTTTTATATTCTTTCTACTATTATTATTTAAAGAGTACAATAAAATGGTTCATCTCCAGCAGCAACTCGAAACCATTGGCATTCCTCACATCCACTGCCCAACGAAGTATCAGTAGGATTTTCCTTTATTGTTTTGGTTCCCAAAACATACAAACACACATATATTGCTATTTGATTTCGAAAAGAAGTAAAAGATCCGGCCATCCCACAGCTCTGACCACCACTAAGATCCGGCCATCCCACAGCTCCGACTACCACCAAGATCCGGTCATCCCACAGCTCCGACCACCACCAAGATCTGACCATCCCACAACCACCGCCGCCATTGTCCAACCACAACACCTAAAGGCCATCCCATCCCATCACCGCCGTCTATTTGATTTCGAAAAGAAGCAAAAGATCCGGCCATCCCATAGCTCCGACCATCCCACAACCACTACCGCCGTCTATTTGTCCCGCTGCTCCCTCTTTCCTAAAATCACCGCCGTCTATGTCATATATGTACGCCGGTGGTTGTGGTGTTGGTGATGACGAAGCAGAAATTCCGGCGGTCAAACTCCATAGCTTCCAGCGATGGCTGCTTTCTTCTCCTTTTCCTTCTCCTTCTCCTTCTCCTTCTCCTTCTCCTTCTCCTCCTCCTCCTCCTCCTCCTCCTTCTCCTTCTCCTTCTCCTTCTTCTCCTTCTTCTTCTTCTTCTCCTTCTTCTTCTTTTTTGTTGTCTTCATAGTGTGTGCGTAGATACAGATATATTGAAGTATTTTCGTATAATTAAGATGATTTTTATGTAAATAAAAAGGGATGGAATTATCCCCTGTTTGTTTATTTGTCATCCATTGGTTGATGGTTCTTGGAAGGAAGGAATAGCAAAAACAAACCCACCGTTTAATTTTTAACTTATCCCGTATTTATTGGTGTGAAACTTAGGATTTGGATTTGGATTATGTTGTATGTATGTAGGTATGTATGTATTTATGAACTAATTAAATTTGTCACACCATTAGAATTTAGAACAGGAAACATTTATTGTTTTATTGATTTGTTTGATTGATTTATTGGTGTATAGCTAATACTATCAACTGCTTTTACAATATGAATTATTTAATAATAATAATAATAATAAATGCAGCTTTTGTGAGCCCTTTGTTGCTGGATAGGAATTTGGTATCTGGACACCACAACATAAATCTTGCACACTGCAATTATCCATAGGTGGTCTCTGGATCCGTTTGATTAATGTATGGTTGTTTGTTAATTAAGTCCTGGAATTGGAATTAATGTATGGTTGTTTGGTAATTAAGTCCTGGATAATTGATGATCTGGAGTTGTGGATGTTGATGATGAAGATGAAGATGATGATAATTGAAAGAGGTGAGTAAATAAAGACGGTTTTACCCCCGCACATGACTAAAATTAACGATCCGTTAGCCTCCGTTAGCGGGAGGTATGATGAGCGTGCATTTTTGCAAACATTGGGTGTGTCTCGGGTAATTTTTAATTGCGGGGTACTGCCAGTGTAATTTTGACCAAACGCCAGGTACTATTCTTGTAATTTACCCTATTATTTATATTTTGTATTATCTTTTTGTAGATTTTGAATTGCGTATCGGGTAATTTTTAATTGCGGGGTACTGCCGGTGTAATTTTGACCAAACGCCAGGTACCATTCTTGTAATTTACCCTATTATTTATATTTTGTATTATCTTTTTGTAGATTTTGAATATTATCTAAAAATAGAATTAAAATTGTATTTCCATGATACACGGTGGTAAATAATTTATCAAAGTTTTAAGAGTTTGAAAAAGTTGTTGAGTGGCAACACACAGCAAGGGAGACGACGCCTGACTTCGTCAACCATCATATTTAGACGGTTTTTGGTGGTGATGTATCAAATGTATTAAATATTATTTTTTACTCTAAAAATAAATGATGTATT
>JAOEHQ010047564.1:0-10749 GCA_025447715.1 Asclepias incarnata | reverse complement strand
CCTTCAACTCCTAAAATAAATACATTATCCCATTTTATATCAATTACATTTACATCAATAATCACACCACCGCCGCCGGCACCGCCATCACCACCCATTTCCGCCGCCGCTACGATTATTGTCGCCGCATCGCGCGGACACAAGTCTAGTAAAATATATCATTTTAAATCTCTTGATTTTTTAAATTAAAAAGTGTATTTGAAATATATCAATTTAAATCTTTTAATATTTTAAATTAAAAAATTATTTGTCTAGAAGTAATATATGTAAGTAGATACTTACAAAATGAATACATGAAACCCAATATTTATATTTATTTAAAATATATCATTAAATATTTTTAATTTTTGAATTAAAAAATTAATTTGTCCAGAAGTAATATATGTAACTAGATACGTACAAAATGAATACACGAATAATATATGTAACTTGATAGAAAATGAATACACGAATAATAATATCAACTAGACATATAATATACATGTCGAATTGCTCATATTTGTGTTTATATTTAGTTTTTTCAATATAATTGTTTGATATAGTTTTTTTTAAATAAATATATAGTATTATTAAATACGTTGCAATTTTTCAAGTTAAATCGAAAAGGACCTTAACGTATTGATATGCAACAAAAGTAACAGATCAAAAAATACTACAACAATCATCGTCTATAAAAAAATATTACAAAAGATGAAATACAATATATGCTTTCAATCTTTCAGAATAACTTTCTTTTACTTTGAATATTTACTATAAATAGTGACATGAAAGATGAGTTAAAGGGATAAGAGATTCAGAGAAATACTCTGAAGTAAGCAAAGATCTCTTTTGGAGAAAACATTTGGTTATCATTACTCAAACATAATAATGCACTTACTATCACCTTAGGATCGGATGGTATAAAACTGTATACATAATACGAGTTACCAGTAGGGAATCCCCACTCAAATATCCTAATCTTTCTCACACTTTCCCCTGCTGGGTGGCATGGGATCTGTGTAAGCTTTTATTGTATAATGATATTAGATTGCATACTACCAAACATTATATATTAATCGACGATTATTATATATATAGTTAGGGGTCTTCGCACAATTGCACATTGTTCGTTACAATTAAACATTCCCGGTCTTCCAACATCTTTTAATAAAAATAAATAAATTTCAAAAGTGAGGACCTCCTTAGACCAGGGTAGTCGGTTGTCTTAATTAGGACCCGCTACATTCAACGTCGAGTAGGCATCCAAAGAAAACCACTGAAGGCCCCACACACCTTAAAATGGTATTGGGATCTGAACTCCCGCCTTCAGTTTAAAACTTAATCAACCAGCTGAGCTGGTATCATTGTTTTATTTTGAATATATATGATGAATGAATTTGTCAATATTGTAATTGGGTGCAGTGGGTTCTAACGACATGGACAGATGACGAGATCAAGAAAATCATGATCAATTGTTTCAAAGCGATTCCAATTGGAGGTAAGCTGATTGCTTGTGAGCCAGTGTTACCAGACAAACCCGATGATAATATTCACCGCACTAGAGCCTTGCTCGAAGGTGACATCTTTGTCATGACTATTTACCGTGCCAAAGGGAAACACCGGACTAAAGAGGAGTATCGTCAACTCGGCATTTCAGCTGGTTTCACTAGTTTCCGAGCTATTTATATAGATTATTTTTACACTCTCCTTGAATTTGGAAAATAACAAGCTAGAAAACATAAAGTGTTTCGGAAGCATATGTCGTCTTCATTTGGTTCTATATGTATTTTTGTCTTTCATTCACCATGTATTATCATGATTACGTGTATTTTTGTAGCATTATACAATTATATATTATATATATATATATATTAATTTCCATCGGAATGAATAGTGACCAAACAAAAAAAAACCCCGGAAAGCATATATATTTAATTTGCGGTTTAAAAACCAAAAAATGTCTTGGTTGGAGTGGTAGAACTGCTGCTTCTTAAGCTAGGGGTCATGGGTTTGAACACTCCCTCTTGCAGTCCCTCCTTCTTTTTGTACTTCCTTTGTTTCATTTTTTTTGGGTAGATATTCATATTTACATTTTACCCCTTCCTGTTTTGTTTTTTTGTTCTCTCCTTTTTTGTTTTTTATTCCCTTTCTTTTTTTAAATTTTAAAAATGTCATTTTGCCCCCTATGTTTTGATTCTTTTATATTTTTAAATTTTTTTTTCTTCTTTGAATATTTACTTATACATTTTGTTGTATTTTTTTGGTTTCCATTTGATTTTTACTTTATTTTCTTTTTTTTTTGATTTTTTTGTTTTGTTGTATTTTACTTTATTTTTTCTCCGTTTGTTTTATTTTGAACTAAATAAATACTACAAGTTTCTTTAAAAAAGTTTATGTTTTTTTTCAAGCACCCGACCCATTAACACAGACACTTCCAGAAATCGCTGCCGCCCATCGGGCGGCTCGAACCTACTAGTTATTATAAAGTAAGGCATGTCATGAATAATGTGAATATTAAACTTTTATGGGCTTATGTCATTAATGTGTCATAAACTATACACGAATGTCTATAGTATATGTATCCAACTATAATTGTGTTCATTGTATGTATTTAACTTTTAAACTTTTAACATTATATGTGGCATTGTATGTACTCGGGTATAGGTCTTGGGTTGAGTTGTGAACGGAATCGAACGAAAACGAACATGTCATGCCCATGTCAAGGCCCATATGCGACGCATATGGGACCCATGCGACGCAAAATGGGCTTTTCGTGGTACATGATCGTTTTCGTGTAGATTTGGGATGCATGCTTAAGTATGCAACACAAATGGGTGTTTTCATGGTCAGAATGTTGGAACAAGTGGATTTGTGACGCATATCAATATATACGACGCATATATGGCCTATAGGTCATTTTAGCTTCGTTTTTACTTCTTTATTGATTCTATGTTCATTCTAGGTTGTTGGGAGTACGTATCAAGCATGGTAAACATATTTGTAGGTTGTTGTGCGCTCCATTAAGGTAAGATAACATATTTTACCACACGAGGGACACGATAAAGCTATGTTTTCATATAATAACCCCTTTAGAGTAAATTTCGTAAGCCGTTCTAAAAAAAAGTATACTTCGTAAGTATGTAGGTTTCCGAGATTATATGGGAGGTTCATATGGGTTGTTCATGCATGATATTAATGCTTATGAAGTGTTGTTGATATGAAATGTGATAATAATGTTGTGATACATGAGATGTGTTTGATTCATGACTTGTACATCTAGCTCACTAGACATATGCAGAATTGTCATGACACATGCACGATAAAATGTGATAAAGTGTGATAAATGTTTAGGTAGGTGGACACCTAAGCATAATATAAAGTGTTAATACAAGAGCATAATGATGGTGGAAAGTGTTAAGCTTAACCCACGCTAGCCCCTTGGGGTTGGTGTATTATGTGGTCACTTGGGCAGGATTCATGATAACCCCTTGTGATGTTAGTACGTGTTTGAGTATCCCGGGTGGAGTAACTAACCACTAAATGGCGAAAACGGTATACTCTTGGATTGGCAACGACTTTCCTTAACGATGTCGATGAATAATCGAAAAGATTTACCTATCATGTCGGGTGTGAGGTTTCTTGTCAGGTATTATGACCGCCTACACACAACCCCCACATCCATATATATGTTAATAAGTAACGTAAGTCACTTAACCTTTGTGCGAGGCAATAAACATGGTATGTAAAAATTGAATTGGTGATAGGCACAAAATAAGATAATGGTGAATCCTGATATGTTAATGTGAATGTATGTGGTAATATCTATAATGTGAACACTTTTGCTATATGTTTTAATCAGCAAATTTTTTATTAAATACGTGTTATCATACTTAGCTTTAGTTAGCTAACACTACTTGTTCTTTTGAAATATGTTGTGCCCTCAGGTTATATGAGGCGGGTAGAAGCTATGATATGGAGACGTTTAGTTATCCACTAGTGGCCTCATTGATTAAGACTTTTAATATGCATTGTTTATTACTTAGACGATATCTTATGTTGGATTTATTGTCTTGTATTGGGACAATTGTATGGATTTCCTTTACTATGGCACAATATGAGTTAGTAACACCAATGACTTTTATTTAATAATCAAACTGTTAAGGATTGGTTATGTTTTAATGAATGCTTCCGCTATCATTTGACGTGGTCAGGCGAAAATTCTTAGAAGTCTATATTTTTAAATATTGAGTGTTACAGTTAAAGTTGGTTTTAAGAGGATATTTAAGTTGATGAATTAGGACAATAAATCATTATCCTTTTTTAAATTCATTAAAGTCTTTCCGATAGTTAAAATTTTTGGTTTTAACTAACATGTTTTCATGTAATGTAGCTGAACAAAATACTTTATGATCGGAAGATGGTAAGACACGTGTTTCTTTCACGTCATGTTTTATTTTTATGGTTTAATTTATTAATGTAAAATAAATTATAAGGTTGAAAATATTAATAGTTTGGTAAATTGTATGATTGTAATGAAAGTAATGAGTGTTTGAAAAATGAGTGATAGATATTAAAAGATATGATTTTGAAAAAAAGTAAGTCCTTGATCATAAAATTTTTATGTTTGAAAGATGGGTGAATATTGTTTGAAAGGGTTTTTCTATATTGCTCGCCAAGAATTGATGGCTTTACGTGATGCTCGCATCTTTTGTTATTGGTAGCATGATTGGATCGCGTTCCCCGAGGTTTTTTGGATCGGTATCAAAAACGTTTTACGGGGTTTTTCTCATGTCCAGGATTTTTGTAAGTGGCATGAGTTTTTCACTCATTTTACAGACCTAGCAATTAAAACTCCAAGTAGATACTAGTTTATGAATTATTGTTGAATCTTTAGATCGCGTCTACTTTATTTGACCTCTAGCGTCTTGTTAGCTGGTCATTTGTTAATATATTTCTGCCGTTAAAAAACAAAAAACTCTTTGAGTATGATTTAGTTGTAAATAACACTAGTGCACCATGACTATAAATATGTTGCATCCATTATAAACTTGGTTAATCATGTTTGTAAAATGAGTATGATTGAGCTGTAAATCACTGTAATCGGCACGAGTTTTTTTCATTTCTTTTGTAATCATCGCAGTTAATGTCTAGGGTGAAATCTAGATGTCTGTTTATTTGTTTCTAGTCTAGATTGTATTTTGTAATTATAATTGTACTCTTTGGCAACTAGTGTCTTGCTAGTTCGCCCGTTATAATATATATATTTTTAACTTTAAAATGCATCACATCAGAAATCAACCAATTCTGTCAAAAAATGTATCACGGTGTTGACAAAATGTTGATCATTGTTTTAAATGTATTTTTGAGCGTTATAAACAAAACGATATATGTAAATTAAGTTTAATGTTGATTATATGTAACATCAAAAATAAGAAAAAATCAACGGAATAAAAAAAAATCTAAATTTGCAAAAAAACAAGTTGAAATATACATCTCGGAGAATGAAATTATCTATATCTATAGAAATATAAAAAGCATTTTTATTCAAGATCTTAAATTAAAAATTTTAAGAATATCAAAATTACTAATTATAAGTAGGATATGTTAATTAATATGCAATAAAATCAACATTAATTGACTTCTTATTAATAAAAGCACAATATTCTTTTCAATAGTTAAATTTAAAATTAGATACTTTTCTTATACCACCGCTAATCACCGGAGGTCGACGTTTTCGTGCCTGTACATTGAAATATTTACCTCTATGCATTGCATAAGTACAATTCTGGTAGCTATAAACCGATATATCTTTTAAGTATAAAATAATTCTTAGACCAAACCCATTTTATTTTGCTTTTTGATACTAAGGAACCGTTTATTTAGGGGCTACTATTTCCATCATATAAGACAAATTAATGTATAATTAGTATTGCATACTGTACAATCGTTTAAAGCATAAAAAAAGTGGAAATAGACAAAAATAGGGTGGAAATAGATGGAAACTTTATTTACTTTGTTAGGCCGGTTCCTATCCGCCATCGTTCTTGCCATCGTGAAGGATGGCATAGGCACCACCCCATCGTGGGTGGTCATCATCTTCCCCCATCGTTTTTACGAAACCATTCGACGGGTAGTAGTGGGGCCGTTTCAAGGTTTGTGTGTATGAGTTTAATATATTTAATTGGGGATGAGATGAAGAAGGGGGTATGATAGGGAGGAGGTAGTTCTTGGGTGTGTTTTGGAAAGAGAAAGCTGATGTGACAATGAGGATGAGGAGATGATGACGTCAGGATAGGAAGGGGCCTTACACTCACTCTTCCCCAATGACCTTGATATCATAAACACAAGATTTTGAATAGAGTAAAAACCTCTTCTCAATATCCACCCAATCAAAAACACTCATCTTTACCAATTCCCAACCTTTGTTTTCTTTTCCTTTTTCAAACAAACCTCTTGAAGCCCCCACTTCATTTCAATCTCCACATTTCATTTTCTCTAATAAAATGGTTACTCATAAAAATTTACTACATGAACTCTTACAACAAGACCAAGAACCATTTCACCTCAATAATTACATCTCCGGCCACCTTTCTCACCTCAAAGCAACTTCTATCAAACCCTTAAAAACAAAACCCATAATCCAAACACGTAATTTTTGCATCAACCATGTTTGTTTTTACTCCTTTAACGATTCCCCCGACGTCCGTAAATCGCCATTTCTTGATTTTTCAAACCATGCTATCCAAAGCCCATTTTCTAAAACCCCATCAAAAACCAAAGCCATGCTACTTGATGCAGCCATGAGGATCCAAAAACACAAGAAGAAAACTCACAAACCAAAACCCGAATCACTTATATCGAGTTTCGGGTTATTTGGATCGCTTCTTAAGAAGTTAAAGGATCGAAGAACCCGAATAAAACGACACGAAAGAGTTACTAGTTTAGATTGGTGGCAAAAGATGAATCATAATGAGACTTCATGTAGCTTATATACACTTGATAATTTAAGTGAGATTAAATCTTTTTGGGAAAATGAAGACTTTGCCTGCCCTTTAAGTCCTTTTCAATTTTCTCTTGAGAAAAGTCCAGATTCTTGTCCCCAGACACCTGATTTTCTATCTCCGGCGACTTCTCCAACTCATCACTTACAGCAGGTTTTTTTTATATTATTTATACTCTTTTTATATATTTATTCTCACATCCTCGATACCCAGCTTTTAACGAGATTGGATATTGTTGTTGCTTTTAACGAGATTGGATATTGTTGTCGCTTTTCTGTATATATACTTCTGTTTGAATGTACTTCCATAGAAAACAAAATTTTAACTACCTTATCGTGAAAATAGCAAGTCCAGAATGGTATAAATTGTTAATTATATAGTACCATCTTTGAGTTTAAATGTGAAACACTATTTTAAGAAAGTAATATTTATTATTTTCAGGTTACAAAATGACAACTCCATCTTAAAATATTTGAGACATTTGAATTGAAAAATGATAAAATCAAATAAACAAATAACGTTTTGTTTAGAATGGTATAAATTGTTAATTATATAGTACCATATTTGAGTTTAAATGTGAAACACTATTTTAAGAAAGTAATATTTATTATTTTCAGGTTACAAAATGACAACTCTATCTTAAAATAATTGAGACATTTGAATTGAAAAATGATAAAATCAAATAAACAAATAACGTTTTGTTTTATATATAAACTCGAAAAATTAAATTTCTGTACGTAATCACTTTTAAAATTAGACATCTAGTTTGTATATGGTAAAATAAAATTAGACTAATTGATATATAAATATGTGTAATTACCCGTCAATGAATTTGTTTTAGATTCTAGTTTCATACCGAACACCTTGTAAATATATACCAAGTATGTATTTTGTGAGTGCATTTTGCGTATTATGTGTATAATAGTTTGTGAACATGTAAATTAAGAAGAAAAGAATAAATTTTATTTGGAAGGAAATGATAAACATAGCTTCGAGTTATTTTTAATTTGTTAAGATATATATAAAAAGTGTTAGATATTGAATATAACCAACTTTTAAAAATATGCATAAATTTGTTCAAAAAGAGAAAAAACTATGCATAAATTTGGGAGTAAACTTATGTATGTTTAAACAAATTAACCATAGCTTGGGTTGTGTTTATCATTTTTCTTATTTGTGTCATTGTTTTATAAAACAATAATTTTTACTTTTATGTTTAAGATTATTTTAAAACAGTTCCGATTTATAAAACAAATTATACTTTCCATATAAAAAAAGTCCACTTTTTGAATTTTATGTTAAAATGTATAACTTTTAATCCATGTATTGGGTTATCACTAGCAAAACCCTTATCCTTAAATAATTGTTTAATCATCTATTGAGTTAACTCGTTATGTTAGTTAAGTGAGTCGAGGATGAGTTGGTCATGAGGTTTTCTTTTAAGGGGTTTCTTGTATTGAGATTTGGGGTTCAAAACTCGTAGTGCGCATTACGGTAAATTACTAATTTAATAACTAATTACTAACACTAGAAAAAATAAAATAAAATTGAGGATCTTGATGTCAACATAGGATCTTCTTGCGTCTTCTGATTTAGATGGCAGGAAAAAAGTCCAAATAACACCCATGACTGGCCTAGAGACAATGAATCCAACAGGGACATTTATGACATTTACTATGAATACAACTGCCACCAAATATTCACTTGAAAACAAATCTTGTCTAAAGATTTATGTAGAATTCCCAAAAAGGACAAACCAAATTTGGCTTTACATTTAGGTGCGACCATTGATAAATCCAAACCATCCATTCAATCACATGTACATATAGTAAAGTCAACAGTCAACATTTTTAGATCCACAGTTGAAGGGTGCTATTTCCACCACACGAGACAAAACCTTATACAATTAATACTGCATACCGTACAACTGTTTAAAACGTAAAAATGATGGAAATAGACAATATCATGGTGGAAATAGACAAACTCATTTTAAAATGTGCCCTTTAACATAAAGGTTAATTCTTGTAACTTTAGGATAATGAAGATCATGAAGTTGATGAATCTATAGAAGTACATTTACACGAAGAGGATAAACAACAATGCAGTCCGGTATCGGTGTTGGATCCCCTATTTCCAGATGATAAGGAGGGACACGATATTAGGGCGGACGACGAGGACAATGGTTACAATAATCCCGAACGCATATATGCCAATGTTCAGAGTACGTGCAACATTTACATTATCGATCAATTTTTTTTTCTTTCTGATATTTTATTTTTGTTAGATGCAAAACATCGTTAGTAAATAAGGCGTAACTACGGCTAACATCATATCCCTTATTACTATGATAAACACATTATTTTGTTTCAAATGAATCCAACAATTGAAATGAAAAGATGTAATTACCCAAAATCACCAACATGTGCCATAAAAATAAAAAAAAATAAAAAAAAGAAACAAACATGATAATTTTGTTCTAGTGTAGAACATTAAAACAGTAGTGAAACAATTAATGGCTAAAAAAGGTGAGTTGATTATGTAAATAGCTGGGACATATATACAGTAATTAATTATAGCTGCTCAAAAGAAAACATCTAGGCATAGTACGTACGACTATATACTGTAAAAGTGTAAATTTTCTGTTCTAGGATTCCAACCTGAATAAACAGCTTGTATTACACGTGCTGAAAGAATAATTTAACAGCTGTTATTTACATATAATATATTAGTTGTATAAATTCATAATTTATGTATATTAATATGGAACCTATTAATATTAATATTAATATCATCTATAACTGTACAAATTGGTGAAATGTGTGATAGATCTTTGATGTTAGTGTAAAATCTAGTGGATTTGAACTATACATATAGATTAAGGTCTATCCCAAATAATATCACAATTCTCCCTTCATTCTCATTCTCACTGTCACATCATCGTTACATTACTTTTTTTCTCAGAAAGCCCCTAGAACACCCCTATCAGCAATGCTATTATCTCTATTCATTCTCAAATATTTTATTACTTCCAACTCTCTCTTTCTCTATCCGTTGCTCGCACAGACCCCACCTCTCTCTCTCTTTCTCTCTCGTTGTGTGGAGAATGCAAAGCCCAGAACGTGCCCAAAACGCAGTATTTATACTTATATTGTAGACCCCATGTTAAAAAATTACATTTAACTCCTATTTATATAATTTATCCTTTAACTCCTAAAATACATACACTACCAACATTACATCAATTACTTACACTACTCGCCGTCGTGCCACCACCACGAGTCGCCGCCGCCACCACACCACTGCCGCCGCCGCATTGCACGGCTATCCCTTTAGTAACCTTTTATTTGTTTACTTGGTATATATTATTTATGTCAAGAAAATTTGACATTTCAACAATACCTTGAAAATCATAATTTTGTATGTTTGATGTACACAGATACCAGTATACCACACAACACACAGATATTAAAAACAAAAAAAAAAAACAAAAAAAAAAACAATACACACACATACAACTTAGGGTAGGAACCTCCAGTGTATACAATTTCTTCGTTGTATTTATTTACTATCCGATTGTTTTTTTCGTTTTTGTTTTTTTTACAATTTCTTTTTCCTATTATTAAAATATAGATATGTGATTAATTATATAAATTTTTAAAAAGATGTATTAGATATTATCAGCAATGACAACAACAACAACAACAACAACAACAACAGGACCCAATCCCTGCGCGGGGTATGGGGGAGGTGAGCTGTAGACAGTCTTACC
>JAOEHQ010047563.1:0-10749 GCA_025447715.1 Asclepias incarnata | reverse complement strand
TCAAAGGTTTAACAATCTTGTTCCTAAAATTCCTTTTCCTTATGTTATGAAGGATTCGGTAGCGAATCCTGAGCTAAATCTTGTTTCGTGAAGCCTGTCCAGCGTGCGAGTCCCACCAGAAGTTCAGATCGGGGAGCTGAAGGGTAAGATGAAGGTGTTAGAGATGCAGGTTAGCACTCTGAGCAAGGAGTTAGAGAAAGAAAGAAAAGAGCATGTCAAGGAGATGTTAGATATGAAGAATTTGATTGAGAAAATGGCTGCTGATTTTGAGAAGGAAAAGATGATGGCTGAACAAGACAGATTACGTCTTAAAGATTCAGTCAAGAGCTTAAAGAAGATGAACTTGAAGGCAGAGAAGCTTTAAGAAATTGTTGATGCTGGTTTTGAACTTCCAAAAGAAGATCTTGACAGAGCAATTACCAAGATTCTCAAGAGAAAGGGAGTTTTTAGTGAATCTAGCTGCAAGGGTGACGAACTGAAGAAGAAAAAGGACGATGATCAAAACGATGACCCCGACGCTGCTAGAGATGCTAGTGAACAGCAACAACAACAACAAAACACATGCAGAGAAATAGTCTTGTATCAAGAGGAGCCAATTCAAGAAGATGTTGTAGACGAAGGGACATCGACGGCACCGCAAGATCAAGAAGATTTTGAGACAACAAGTTTTGATACTGAGCAAGATCAATCGAATGAAGCTGTAAATGAAGATGTTGACATTGATCGATTAGATAAAGCTCAAGATTCTTTTGATAAAGATTCTTCAACTGACAATGATTCTTCTACTGATGATGATAGTTCTTCTTCAAATTCATTAAGTTCATCTGAAGATCAGACTACTCAAGATGAAGATAGTGAAGACACAATGTCTGGTAATCGTGAACAAAGAACTAAGCATCGATTTGATAGAAATGTTTATGAAGCTGTCAGAGATGAAGAAGAAGAAATAGAATCAGAACGTTTTGCAGATGATCATGTACCAGAACTAACCGAATCTTCAGAAGATCAAGATGAAACTGAATCAGAAAGTGAAATTGAAGCTAATGATCTTGAAGATGGAGAATTTATACCAGCTCCGGATTGGAATGCGTTTGTTATTTGAGATGGGCATAAATTTTCATATGTGTGAACTTGCTAAGTATATGAAACGAACCTGATCAAACGAACCAGGCTCATACGAACTTCGTTATACGAAGTTCGTATAGAACAATGTCATACGAAGCTCGTTTGATGCATTACAATACGAAGTTCTTTTCAAGTACAAAGCCCATTAGGCCTATGACCTAAGCATGCGAACTTCATTTGGGCCTTTACCATACGAACCTCATGCATGCATACTATATAAACTAAAACCTAATACATATTTAGGTTAACTATTCATAATACACACACACGTCCACACTCTGCAAATACTGTTCTATTGCTTTAGGGTTGTTCATATCTTGTGATCAATCATAAAAGCTTTCTAATAACAATTCATTAGTAATATCAAAAGGTTATCTTGGAGGATTCCGCACTCCATCATAATCATAGCAATCTTGTTAACGATCTTAGTTACCAGGGGAATTACATAACTCTGGTTAATTAAATGAATGCATGGTTATTCTATTACTAAACTTTGAATCTTGACTGTCTGATCTGCATTTACTTATTTGTAATTGCAATTTCACTCTAAACGTTGAATTGCGCGCTAAATTCGATCCCTGTTTCACTTATGTGATATAGGAACATGCCGCCACGAAGAAACACTCGTGCTAATCCTGAAGGTAATCCTGAAGGTTACTTAACAAGAGAGCAAGCAGCTGAGCTGTTTGCTAAATCGCTCAATGACGTACTAGCTAATCTAGTTACTTAGATTTCCAAAGCAATTCTAGGTGGAAATGGTGGGGGCGATGATGATGGACTAGGTGGCAACAGTGGAGGTGGTAATGATCCCGAACCAAACAACGGAGGTCAGGGCGGAGCACCTGAAGCTAATGCTCCTCCTCGCAAACGTTGTACTTTCAAGACTTTTACATCCTGTAATCCCCCGAAATTTAAAGGCGATGAAGGAGCTGTTGGACTCCTGTCATGGTTTGAAGCTATGGAACCTGTGCTTTATCACAGCGAATGTGAAGCTGAGAAGCAAGTTGAATTTGCATCGAGTCAATTCCAATTGACAGATCGTATGTGGTGGAACAACGTAGTTACAATCAGAGGTAGAGCTGATGCCTACCAACTCACTTGGGAAGAACTAAAAGATATGATGAGGTAAGAGTTCTACTCTAAGGATGCTATGACAGAATTAGAGCAAGAATTTTGGAACTTGCAAATGAAAGATTTAGAGATCGAGAAGTATATTACTCGATTCAACGAATTGTTGAGGCTAGTTCCACATCTAGTAACCCCAGAAAGCAAAAGAGTGAATCGATTCATTTATGGATTGACCCCAGAAGTTAGAAGAGATGTCATGACTTCTAACCCCACCACTATGCAAGCAGCTACCATTCTGGCAAAAAGACTGACAAAAGACGTGGCAAGGTCAAACCCACCATCATCAAAAACAACAACAACTGATTCTGGGAAGAGGAAAGCTGCGGGAACCTCTGGTTCTCAAAACACCCAAGGCCAAAACAACAAGGGCAAGGTTGTGAAAGCTTATGCCGTGTTGTACCAGAATTTCAATCCTTAGGGTATGTGGAAAACAGTCCCAAATGTAACAAGTGCAATCTCCATCACACTGGAAACTGTCCAGTTTGTGGAAAATGTCGAAAGCCCGGTCATATTGCAAAATACTGCAAGATTGAGTTAACCAATCCCGTAAGGAGCTGTTACGAATGCGGGGCTCCTGCCATTTCTGAAATCTGTGCCCCCGACTTAATCAAAACCAACAAAACCGAAACCAGCAGGGCAATCGCAATTTTCAACAACAGCCGGCCCAACAAAACCAACGAAACCAACAAAACCCTCCTCGTAACCCACATCAACAACAACAACACCAGCCAATACAACAACAACAACCACAACAGAACCCAGCCGGCCAAGCCAGAGATCGTGTTTTCACGCTTAATGCTGAAAAAGCGCAACAAAACCCACGCGTGGTAACAGGTACTTTTCTTCTCAAAGATCAGTATGCTTTCATATTATTTGATTCTGGTGCGAAACGTAGCTTTGTATCCTTAGAATTCCGTCCCTTAGTCAATTGTGCAACTAGTCAACTAGACGAATTGTACTCTGTAGAGTATGCTAATGGTCAGCTATTCGAAACAAGGGATGTATTACTTGCTTGTCCTCTGAACTTAAACGATCGTGTATTTAACATTGATTTGATTCCGGTAGACCTTAGCAGTTTTGACGTCATAGTAAGTATGGATTGGCTCTCTTGTAACCATGCTGATATTGCCTGCTATGAAAAAGTTGTCCGAATACCACTTTCTAGTGGTGAAACTTTTGTTGTCCACGGGGATCGTACCAACAAAGAACTTATAGTTGTTTCAGCTATGAAATTTTCCAAATACCTAAACAACAAAGACTATAGCGTGTTTCTTGCGAACGTCGTCGACAAGTCTTCCAAAAAGAAAAGCCTCAATGAGGTACCAGTCGTCTGCGAGTTTCAGACGTTTTCCTGATGACTTACCTGGTATTCCTCCAGCTAGGCAGGTTGAATTTAAAATTGATCTAGTTCCTGGTGCTTCCCCTGTAGCAAAGTCTCCCTATCGTTTAGCACCATCTGAGATGCAGGAACTTTCAGGTCAACTACAAGAACTTCTGAGCAAAGGTTTCATTTGCCCGAGCTCATCACCTTGGGGAGCACCCATTCTTTTTGTCAAGAAGAAAGACGGTTCAATGCGTATGTGCATCGATTACAGAGATTTGAACAAACTGACCGTAAAGAACCGTTATCCTTTACCGCGTATCGATGATTTATTCGATCAACTTCAGGGTGCTTCTACTTTCTCCAAGATCGACTTACGATCTGGTCATCATCAGATTCGTGTTCACGATGATGACATCTATAAAACAGCTTTTCATACTCGTGACGGCCATTACGAATTTCTTGTCATGCTGTTTGGTCTCACCAATACACCTGCTATTTTCATGGATCTCATGAATAGGGTGTGTCGTCCTTATCTTGACAAATCTATCATTGTTTTTATCGATGATATTTTGATTTACTCACGAAACAGAACCGAACATGAACAACATCTTCGTACTATCTTACAACTCTTACAAAACGAACACTTGTATGCGAAGTTTTCCAAGTGTGAGTTTTGGCTTCGAGAAGTCCAATTTTTGGGACATGTCGTTAACAGAGATGGAATTCATATCGATCCGGCAAAGATCGAGGCAATTAAAAAGTGGGAAGCTCCGAAAACGCCAACAGAAGTTCGTAGTTTTCTTGGATTAGCTGGTTATTATCGTCGTTTTATCAAAAACTTTTCCAAAATCGCTTTACCACTCAACTTACACAAAAGTCACGAGAATTCGAATGGGGTGAACCTCAAGAGAAAGCCTTCCAACTCTTAAAAGATAGACTGTGCAATGCTCCAATCTTAACCTTACCTGACGGGACTGAAGATTTTTCTGTGTAATGTGACGCTTTACACTTAGGCCTAGGTTGCATTCTTATGCAACGAGGTAAGGTTATCGCCTAAGCGTCTCGACAACTGAAAATTCACGAGAAGAATTACACTACACATGACTTAGAACTTGGAGCAGTCATCTTTGCACTCAAAATCTGGAGGCATTATCTTTACGGCACTAAATGCACCGTATTCACTGATCACAAGAGCTTACAACACGTGTTCAATCAAAAGATGCTTAACATGAGACAACGAAGGTGGATTGAACTTCTTAGCGACTACGACTATGAAATCAAGTATCATCCGGGCAAGGCTAATGTTGTAGCTGATGCCTTAAGTCGCAAAGAACGTATCAAGCTAACGAGCATGAAAACTGTTGAACGTACATAATTAAGATCTCGTGTATTGCAAGATCAAACCAAAGCTATTACTCCTGAATTCATCAAGGATGAAGTTTTATGCGGTGTCGATCAGAGATTCAAAACAGACAGCACCGGAGTTCGTTACTTTAAGGAGCGTGTATGGATACCAAAAGTCAACAGCTTAAAAGAGCTAATCATGAGTGAAGCTCATAACTCTAGGTATTCCGTTCACCTTGGTGCTAACAAAATGTATAAGAACTGGAAATCGGATTATTGGTGGCCTGGTATGAAGTGAGACATCGTGGAATACGTTAGCAAATGTTTGACCTGTTCTATGGTCAAGATTGAGCACCAACGACCATCAGGATTATTGCAGCAGCCAGAAATTCCCGAGTGGAAATGGGATGACATCACAATGGATTTTGTGTTGAAGTTGCCACGAACAAGAAAAAGCCACAACGCAATCTGGATTATCGTTGATCGATTAACTAAGTCTGCTCACTTTCTCGCGATTCGAGAAGACTATTCTATGGAGCAATTGGCTCAACTATACATCAACGAAATCGTAACCAAACATGGTGTACCTCTATCTATCATCTCTGATCGTGACAGTCGTTTGACTTCCGACCTATGGAAACAACTGCAGCGAGCGTTGGGTTCCAAACTGAATCTGAGTACCGCTTACCATCCTCAAACGGATGGGCAGAGCGAGCGAACGATTCAAACACTTGAAGATATGCTTCGAGCTTGTGTATTAGAATTCAAAGGCAGTTGGGATAACCATTTGCCCTTGATTGAATTCTCATACAACAACAGTTATCACACCAGCATTCAATGCGCACCCTTTGAAGCACTGTACGGACGTAGGTGCTGATCGCCCTTGTGTTGGCTAGAATCTGGGGAGCGTAGTTGGTGTAAACTTCCTGTTGTACAAGAAACAACTGATAAAATCGCAACTATCAAGGAGAAACTGAAAGCAGCTCGCGACCGTCAAAGTTCGTATGCTGACAAATGAAGAAAGCCTCTTGAGTTTGAAGTAGGCGACAAAGTTCTCTTGAGAGTATCGCCATGGAAGGGCACTATCCTTTTTGGCAAACGAGGAAAGCTTAGTCCACGTTACATTGGTCCTTTTGAAATCTTACAACGTATAGGACCCGTAGCTTACAAATTGGACTTGCCACCGGAACTCCGCAATGTTCACGACACCTTATATCTAACTTGAAGAAATGTTTAGCTACTGTACCTGAAATCACCCCTGTGGCGGATGTACATGTTAACGACAAACTTCAAATCGTAAGTGAACCTGTCGAAATTGTGGATCGTAATTCAAAACGAACAAGACATAGTCGGATACCTATAGTTAAAGTTCGTTGGAACTCGACTCATGGTCCAGAATTCACTTGGGAGCGTGAGGACTACATGAAGGACAACTGTCCACAACTTTTGTATAACTTGTAATTAATTTCAAGGACGAAATTCTCCCAAGTGGGGGAGGATGTAACATTCCGTCTTTCAATTTAAATGCATCCGTTGACAATCGTTTATCGATTCGTTTAATTTTAATTTCTTTCAACTATTCTACGTTCTATCGTATCGACACGCGTATCCTGAGTCTTGAATTTTTAATAAATTCGAAACTTAACAGCTTGGAACAATAAACATATAAACTTTAGTAACCAACGGAATGCCAACGAATAAATTTATTACAACTCTAGTCCTCAAATTGACGGCTCTTAACAAGAATCATCACCTAACTTTAGTTAGTGGATAACAAGTGTCACAATGCATGCATAAACACTTGTATTAGTGTTAAAAATTCTGCACTTGTACACCAAATCCCACCACAATAATCATTTTTACATGCAATAACTAAACAAGAGAAAAACACCATCAAACACACACATCAATTTACCGAGCAAGCTATATTCGACAAAGATTAACGAGTTTCAAATAGGTTCTTGCTTAAAGAGTGTTCATCAACAGATAAATTGTTAAATCTTATCATCTTCTTAAATTATTTCTTCAAGAGATCAAGATTAATTGATGTGCTATGGTTTGGTTATTTTTTTATATATGTGTGGGAGTTCGGGATCACCGTTCTAATATTTTTGGACTGAAAGTATGATGAAACTAATTATCTGGAATCATTTGAATGTATAAAATCCTGTTTTGGATTAAAAATGTTGTATCATAAACCATGAAATCGGACAGTAGTTTATAGTGCAAAAACCGAACTAAACTTTGGTCATGGAAACTTTATTTGCGGTTTAAAGTTCAGCGAATTGAAAAAAGATAGTTATAGTGGTTAAATCCTAGAGCAAGATAGCTGAAAAACATGATTTCAAACTCGGTTTTAACCATATAAAAGTGATGGAAAAGTTGTTTTTGGGAAAGGTCCATTTACCGAGCTTTCAGCTCGGTAAACACTCTCATTCTTTGCAAACTTTATTTTGCTCTAAAACTCGAATTAAGATGATGTTGTGGAGAAACCGAACTATAGCTAAATCTTGACTTCTTGTAAAATTGAGTTTGACCATTTACCGAGCTCATTGCTCGGTAAATCACACCTTGTTATGAAAACATATTTAACTTGGTTAATCACTTTTATATTTCTGTAAATGTTATGTTGTTTTGTACTAAAACCAAGCTAAAGATACTTTGATGAAGACGACGAGCCAAAAAGGTCATTTACCGAGCTCCTTGCTCGGTAAACCTCATTTTGTCATTTAAATCATGTTTAGTTCAATAAATCACCATTATCTCTGTAAATCACTCTTGAGTATAAACGTATTTAACTCGGTAAACTACATCTTGATTCGGTGAAGTATTTTAGGCTATTTACCGAGCTAATTGCTCTGTAAATGCCACTCATTTCGGTAAATCGCATTTCATTATAGAAACGTATGTTATCTTCGTAAACGATTATCTCCGCAAATGATATTGTAACTCCGTAAATGAAACTTGATTTGAAAAGGCATACTAGGTCATTTACAGAGTTCCTAGCTACGTAAATGTCACTTTTGGTAAACAAAGTAATTAACTTGGTAAATCTTGAGTTTATGTCCTAGTTATCTCTGTAAATGACTCGTTGTGGTAAAACATATTAGTCCATTTATCGAGCTATTTCTCGGTAAATGCCGCTTCCTCCATAAATGACTTTGTTCGGTAAATACACATGTTATCTCGATAAATTGCATAAGTCCATTTACCGAGCACTTTACTCGGTAAATGCTAAGTATCTCCGTAAATCAACTAACTCTGTAAATGATACTTTTATCTTGGTAAACAACACTTAACTTAGCAATTGATGTGGTTCTTGAAAGAGAATGCAAAACATTGAATTCACTTTTAATGGCATTCCTAAATTACTAAAGTTAAACATAAAACTTACTCGTATCTTCGACTGCGTATTTGATCATAGGTTTGCTTCGATAGCACCTTAACAGCAAGTACATTAGTGTACTTAACTTCTTGTTCCTTTTCACTTGCCTCATCTGTTATTATATCGCATCTACGATCACTGTGAGTTCACTACCCTCTTTCATCTTTTACTGTTTTACTTTTGGGGCTGAAAAGCATGTACTAACGTATTTTAACAATTGTATTTTACTTTTGTTATTACAACTGTATTTAGAAACTTTATACTAAACTTAGTCTCAATAATGATGCCATGTAAAACTGTTTAGGCCTTGTATGAGCGGGGTTTAAACAGGTGTACATGGTAGGTATTATTGGAGCACGTATGATACGGATTCATATACAAATGAGGTGCTAGAAAATCCTCTAGCAAAGTTGTCTCCTTCGGCCAACCGAATGGAGAAGAGATGACAACGTTAGTTGCAAACACAATATTAATTTCTTATTCAACAACCCAACCAAGAGTTTTACAATACTTAAATAGGAAAATAAGAAAAGCTAAAGAGATAAACTCAATCCCTTAAACATAGGACCAAAAAAAAAAGAAAAGATAAACACAAGTAAACTCTTGACAAAAGTTGGTCTGGATCTTCAAAACGTCTTTATGGGCCTAGCCACTTTGGGTTGCTTCTGTTGCCTCTGGATCCGTATCAACGTATTACTTATGTCATGTTGATGACACATGGATATCGTTAGGTACTTGAGTATATCTTACCTAAGTCCCTCTAAGAACTACTCTATTAATCGATTCCCACAGTAGTTGGGATAGACCATAGGTATTTATGGATAACGCTATTTGAGGATTCTCCTGGGTCCTTCCATCATGAGTTGTACACTCAGTGATGCATATTTACATCCAAAACTTAGTCATATTATTGAGAATATGACTGTAGGGCAAAAACGTACGTCGGGGCTTAATCGGAATAGTAGTAGGCTCTTGGATACGCGAGATTCCTTGAACTTTAACTTATACTTATTTATTATAGATTGGTTTATTTCTATGATATTGCTTGTTTTGCAACTTAAACTGTTTTGACAGGAAACGAACTGTGAACTCACCAGCTATTTTTATAACTGACACTTGATTTTCAAGCTTTTCAGGTCCTGGCAATTAGGCCGCTTGTATTTCAAGTCAGCTGCTTACGTTTGTTCTTCAACGTTTCATCTACTATGTTGTATTTCAATTATTATCAACAGATTGTAATTTCAATGCAACATCTTTTGTATACAGTCTTGCGTGACTCGTAATTTCTGTTTTGTAACTAAACTTAAAGGGTTGAATACCCTGAATCTATGTAATCTCCTGTTTATCTTAATGGCATAACGTGTTGTGATCTATATATCTTGTGCAATGTATCTTGATTTATGTGCACCTCGTGTTTCCGCTTTAGCGGGGTGTTACAGATTCAACTATGTTTTGGCATTCCGTTAGTTACTAAAGTTTGTTTGTTATTGTTCCATGATGTTAAGTTCCGAAATTCGTAAAGACGAAATGTTACATATACATGTATCTATGTGATTGAAAGGCTAAAAAGTCTTAAAAAATGAATAGTCGTCGGTAATCCGTCGCTAATATTAAATATCACTGATGGATTATCGACGGATTTGATAAAAACTTAATTAAATTATTTTGTCTGTCGGTAAATACAGAAGTTTATTTAAAATAAAAATTATAAAATGATTTTTAAAAAAGTATGTCGCTAATCCATCAATAAATGTTGTGTTTTTTCAACAAATTACCTACGGAATTTCTCCGTCGCTAATCCAATGTTAATCCGCTGCTAATCTAACTCAGATGACATTCACAACTTTCTGACGGTAGTTCTGTCGTTCAATCCGTCGGTAATTGCGTCAGATTTTTTCCGTCGGTAAAACCCAGTTTTCTAGTAGTGTTCATAAGAAAACATGTAACATCTCTTCTCACTTAGTTATAGAGATATTAATGTTCATCCAGCTCTTGACACGTGGCGACCCCCTTTTTTTAGGTTTTGTTTGTTTTTGATTTGGTTTTTATTTGTTTTATTTGTTTTTATTTGTTTTTTATTGTTTTTTATTTTTTATTTTCTTGCACAAAATAAATATATGTATTTGATATTGCAAACTTTTGAGTGTGGTTGTAACAGCCGTCACCGGAGCGTCCAGTTTAACCGTAAATTTAATTTGTCGTCGATTAATCGGAACCCTATAATCTAACTTTTGTAGATGAGTATAACGTGTTAGATCGTTCCGTGACTTAATTTTTGTTATTAAGTGAATTTAAACGGAGTTTTCCGCGAGTATTTATGGTGGGAATCGAGATCAAGTCTAGCATGGGTTTTTGAGTATTCAAGATTTGAATGGAAATGATTGATGATGATAGTGAGGTTACGAAATCATAAGAGATTACTAGTTGCTTAGAAATGCCAAGT
>JAOEHQ010047562.1:0-10751 GCA_025447715.1 Asclepias incarnata | reverse complement strand
GATATTGGATTTCTTTTATTGCTATGCTATGATATGGATCAAGTAACACCATTGGTTTTTAAATGATTTTTATTTGAGGTTTTCCGCTGTTATGTGCCGTTTGGCAAAATTTTTGGAAATCCAGTTTTCTTAAAGGTTGGGTGTTACACTATACTTTGTTATAAAATTTGTTTTACCCTTTCATTAGGAAAAAGTAATTAATTACATATTTGTTTTGAACCTGGACCTTCTAAGAGAGGAAAATCTCCTATCTCCTTTTGACTAGTAAATTAAGAGCTCAATGGCATATAAATATTATTCTATATTTAAAAAGTAAATTATCTTAAAATCCGATAATTATTAGATGCAACAAATAAAGGGTAAAGAGGGGCACCCTGTCCACACAACCATATTGAATCTTCATCTCCCCGTAAAATTTTTGATGCCGGTGAAAAATCTTCACTTAATACCCACATGATTTAGACATCCCTAAGGACTGGCCCGTGTTATTAGATGCAACAAATACATCGTTGTGATTTGTTTATTCTTCTTTTTCATTATAAGGTCGGTTCCTATCATGCCGGCGTGTGCTCGACAGCGTGGACGCTGTGACATGCACGAAGGTCGGCGTGCGTGCTCGGCATCGTCTCCCGGCGTAAATATGAAAGGGTTAGACGAGGGGAAGTGTGGCCAAGGTGTGTGTATGTGTGTATGGGTTTTTATTTATTAATTGGGGATGTGGTGAGAATGAGGGTATGATAGCGAAGGGGTGTTCTTGGGTGTGTTTTGTAGAGAGAAAGTTGATGTGACAGTGAGGATGAGGGGAAGATGGCATCATAATAGAGAGAGGCCTAAAGGTCAGTAGGTCACACAATATATACTAGTGACATTTTTTTTGGGTCCGTGTTAGAATTTGCAAGCTAATATCACATGTGATTTTAAAACTTATAAATTGTAATTATTTGTGATTTGTAACTATAAACATTATTATGAAAACTCATAAATGTTATAAGATGTACAATTTAGATAGATTCGAAAAATACCAACTTTGCTGACTTTTCATTTTGATATTTTATGTTTTTTTACAATTATTAAAACTTGTAAGGTAATACCATATGTAATTTGATATAAGATGCAAACTTTAAAAGTAAAAAATGTTAGACGATTTATATATTAACTGGTTGCTAAAAAAAAACTAAAAATCATATATTTTATTATTACAATAATTGGTCACATATATTTTATAATAATATAAAATTCAAAATTTTATAAAAGACAGAAAAAATAAAGTTTGTCAAAAGTAATGAAAATGGGGATCGTCGGTTATCAAAGTGTAACTTTGTATACAAGTTAAAGCTCACATGATAGTTTCTTTTGTCCGAAAGTCTTCTTTACAACATATTGGCGAAAAAATAAAAAATAAAAAAAATAAAGTAAATTACGATGATGATATCCAATAAAGCACGCCACGTGTCACGCCGTGATCTGTCTGACAGCGTTACGTACTATGAAGCGCGTGAGAATACGCACGTTTGCCACCATATTATTTTATTCTTCGTTGACGTGGTTTAAAAGCCATCGGGACGATTTTGCTTTAAAATAAGCTTTTGGACATAAAATCCATGTGGAATAAACGAATAAGAGATGTGCTTTGTTTTCCAATTATAACTTCACTACATTATGTTTTTACTAACTTGTATATCATTTTTCAAAACTTATATTCCACTTATAGTAAAAACATATACTGGGCTCGATTCGTTAACAACTCAATCTGAGCCGAGCAATGAGTCGAGCTCGAGCCGAATTCGAACATAATTTAAAACTCGTTTAGTAAACGAGCTCACACTCGAACTTTAAACAATATATTTGCGAGTTTAAACGAGAGTGTTTTTTACATGTATACAAAGAAATATAGTATCATATATAGTTAATTATACATCCATGCGACCTCCATATAACAATATATTTGCGAGTTTAAACGAGAGTTTTTTTTACATGTATACAAAGAAATATAGTATCATATATAGTTAATTATACATCCATGCGACCTCCATATATATCGAGAGGTTGTGCATACTAGAACTCGTATACTTGCTAAAATATGAATTTGTTTTATCTTTGAATAATGATTTTTACTAAGTATCATTCCTTTTTTTCCCCAAATAAGACCACTAACAATAGGTTTTGTGTTATAAAATCTTTAAGAGAATATCTAAAACTAAACTGAATAAACTCAAATTATTTGTTTGTTACATGTTAAATATTAAATGGCTCCCTTTTTTTAGGACCAAATTTGAATGCAAAACCAACTTTTATAGTCTAGCTTGACAATAATGTTTGATTAATTAAAAGTTCTAGCAAATGATGCCAGTTCAACTGGCAGATGTATACTTGGTTTTTTTCATAGATCTTGGGTTCAACTCTCTATATAAAAATTGTATAAAAATTGTCATATTATATAAAAATTGTCCAATTGAACCTTTTTAATATGCAAGCTCTAATAGATTGCTTTCAAGTGCTATCATTACCAATTTTTAAGCATCTCTAATAACATTGTCAACCGTAAGTAAGAATTTAATAACTTAAGTTTAGAATTTTTTTATAATTGTCACAATTATGAGAATAATAAATAAAAATAAAGAGGCCTTTTTGTTCTTGTCTTTCCGAGGCCCCAAAGTTGTGGTCTCACTCGCAATGCGTGAGTGGGGTAAAGGAGCAATTCCGTTGTGGGGCTCGGGACAACGCCCCTAAACAACAATGAAATTCGCATATCCAGAGTAAGGAAATCAACGATCACGCTGATTATTATTGATTGTTCTTTATATCAAGATAACTCGTATAACTAAACATATATTGTCAATTGTTATTTACATAAACATATTAAATTATATGAGATATTCGATCAATTGAAATATAAAACCTATACACAAAGCCTTATTTCACCCATTTTGATCCAAATAACCACAACATGTGCTATAAATAAATATTGTAGTAAGTTTAGGGATGACAATGGACACCAAATCCGGTGGAAATCCGCCTCACACGATCCACTTTTGGTGGATATGGATTACCCTAAATGAAGATAGATATGAATGTGGTCATCCATGGATTTATCTGTTTACCACCCGAAATGAGCATTTACACACATATTCAAATAATAATAATAATAATAATAATAATAATAATAATATAAAATTATGAACCATTTACGATAAAAATGAATGTTTAAGTTCTTTTTCCATTTTTAAATCAATTATATCTAGAATTTGTATGTGATAAAAGCTTATTATAGTAATTTAATCTATATTTTCCACAAAAATATTGATAATAGTACTTTTGATATCATCTAAATCATCAAGAATTCATAATACAACAATAAACATGAACTTTTTATAACTAACTACTATTGATTACGTTGTCTAGTGTTAATCATACTGAAGTTATGTTTTGATTTCATTTGAAATTTGATATTTTATTAGCAAAAACTTTTTTTTCTTTTTCCAATGAATAAAAATATGAATGATGAAATCGAACTTAAATAATATGGATGTAAATATGGATATGATTCCTCCCGATCCACATCCACTCCATTGCTATACTCAGTCAAGTTGTTTTTAGATGTAAATAATATTATTAGGGGAAATGATCGGTACTGTAATTTTTTTAAGAAAAAGATTACACGACTGTAAGTATCAACTGATTGTGTGCGTGAGTGTGTATGAGAGGATAGTTTAATTTGAGTTGATTTAGGGCTGTTGGATTTTTTGGGTATAAATATATTATATATATATATATATATATGATACAAATATATGTTTGGGACTTTGGGTGATATGGTTAAGTTAGATAGATTAGATAGAGATATAGAGAGATAAAGGAAAAGTCAAGAAACATATGTTGATTTTTTTTTTGTGATCTGATGTTCTTGTTGTAATTGTTTGTGGATGATGAAGATGATGTTTGATAAAGGTTAGGGAAGAAGTTAGATGTAAAAAGACCAAAATGTTCTCATGTGATGTGAAAAGACCAAAATGCCTTTATGTGCAATGCACATGAGAGATTTAACGATTTAAACTAACGGAAGTTAGTGCCAGGGGGATTGCTGACAACGAAAATGGAAAACCCATGGATAGTTTGCAACGAAAAAAAAGCACATGATGCGAAATGCGAATATTGCCAACCACAGGGGCCGACATTTTCTCTTATTATTATTATTATTTTATTATTATTATTATTATTTTTTTAAAGACAAGTGATTCTTACGCGCTCTTGTTGTGAGACTGGTTGTCTTGTCTTATAATAAAATAACACATTCAAACTCTACGCGGTGTCGTTTTACTCTTTTCTGGCCAGACCAATCTTTTCTGGCCAGACCAATCAAACATTCCAACCCAACACCTTCCTCCAAATATCATATATAAACACAAAACATTCTTTCCCCCCCAATTTTAGGGTTTCATTTCATTGTTTTTCTTTCTATAGCCTCCATATTTATTCAGGTTTCAATTTTTTCCATTTCTATTTTATTATTATTTTATTATTATATATCTATATATATACATATATATATAGTTTACTTGAATATAAATAAATACATATAATAATATTGTTATTCAAGAATCATCAAACTTAGGTTTAGTGATTTAGTAAATTATTATTTGTACTAAAAAATGGGCAAACCAAGTGGAAAAAAGAAGTTACAATCAGGAATAGAGAAGCTTATAAAACAAAATAAACCCCCCGAAAGAAGTTCGAAACAAATGGATGAAGATACTCTTGTATTTATTCAAATGTCACAAGAGTTGAAAGAAGAAGGTAACAAGTTATTTCAAAAGCGCGATAACGAGGGGGCTATGTTGAAGTATGAAAAAGCACTTAAGTTGTTACCCAGTAACCATATCGATGTTGCGTCTTTACGTAGCAATATGGCTGCTTGTTATATGCAAATGGGTATTGGGGAGTATCCGAGAGCGATAAATGAGTGTAATTTGGCGCTTGAGGTTGCGCCCAAGTATAGTAAGGCGTTGTTGAAGAGGGCGAGGTGTTATGAGGTTTTGGGTAAGTTTGAGTGGGCGTTGAGAGATGTTAGGAGTGTGTTGGGTATGGAGCCGAATAATGTTACTGCGTTGGAGGTTGAAGAGATGGTGAAGAAAGGGATTGAAGAGAAGGGGTTGAAAGTTGAGGACGTGGAGGCGGTTTTGTTGACAGATTATGTTGACCCGGCTGAGTTGAAGGTGAAAGCGTTGAGAGAGAAGACAAAGAAGAGGAAGAGTAGTAAGGTTGAGAAAAAGTTCGAGTTGGGTAAGGTTGAAAGTGTGGAAGTGAAAGAAAATAAGGTTGATGAGGTTAAGGATAAAGTAGTCGAAAAGGTTCGGGAGAATAAGGGTAAGAGAGCTAAGGATAGGAGGAATGATAAGAAGGCGGAGTATAAGGAAAAGGTAGTCGTTGAGGATAAGAATAGCATTAAAGAAGAAAAAGTTGTTACGAGGACGGTGAAATTGGTGCTTAACGATGACATAAGATTTGCTCAGTTACCTATTGATTGTAGTATTGGTTTAGTGAGGGAGATAGTTTGGGACCGTTTTCCAAATTTAGAGGGTGTGCTCATAAAGTATAAAGATCAAGAAGGTGATTTGATCACCATCACAACTACGGCTGAGTTGAGATTGGCTGAATCGTCTGGTGATCCTCAAGGTTCTTTAAGACTATACTTGGTAGAAGTTAGTCCAGATAAAGAACCGTCTTATGAGGGTTATACAAGCAATGGGTTTCCAAAAGCCAATAGCTTGATATCGAGTGTTTCTGAGAATGGAACTGTGGGCAAAATCAGGGAAGTTGAAAAAGTTACAACGTGTGTAGAAGATTGGATTGTCCAGTTTGCTAAGCTCTTTAAAGATCATGTGGGATTTGAATCTGATTCATATTTGGATCTTCACGAGCTAGGAATGGAATTGTATTCTGAAGCAATTGAAGAAACCGTGACAACTGAAAACGCCCAAAAGCTTTTTGATATTGCTGGCGGGAAGTTCCAAGAGATGGCTGCTTTAGGATTGTTTAATTTGGGGAATGTTCATATGAACAAGGCAAGAAAGTGGGTGGTTTTTGCAGAAGATGGAACCAAAGAATCAATACAAGAGCAAGTGAAAACAGGATATGAATGGGCAGAAAAGGAATATGTAAAAGCCGGGTTAAAGTTCGAAGAGTCTCTAAAGATCAAACCTGACTTTTATGAAGGGTTTCTTGCTCTCGGGCAGCAGCAGTTTGAACAAGCAAAACTTTTATGGTCTTATTCACTTGGAACCAACACTAATTTAGAGGCAGGAATTTCTGCAAAAATCTTGGAGTTGTACAATAAGTCCGAGGACAGCATGGAACATGGAATGCAGATTTGGGAAGAGTTGGAAGAACAACGATTAAATGGATTGAGTTTGTATGATAAATATAAGGATGATTTAGCAAATTTGGGGTTGGAAGGGTTTCTAAAAGATGTATCTGCTGATGAAGCTGGAGAGCAAGCGGCACATTTGAGATCTCAGATGTATATATTGTGGGGTACTTTGCTTTATGAGCGATCTGTTGTAGAATTCAAGATGGGTTTGTCAGCATGGGAAGAATCTTTGGCAGCTTCAGTCGAGAAATTTGAGCTTGCTGGAGTGTCAACAACTGATCTAGCAGTAATTATAAAGAACCATTGCTCAAATGGAACAGCTTCTGAAGGTAAGTTGGACATCTAATATGGGAAAAATGCGATAGAAAGCAGTGCGCTTTTACTTATTTTTTAATTTGGTAACTGTACTTTTGGAAACCGTTATAAAAACATTTCAGCTTTTTCTTGGTCAAAAAACGCAAGATTGTCAATTTTAAAAAGTAAGCTGTTTAAGTGATGATTCTGTTGAGGATCAAATAAGAAATGAAGTGAAAGTATGTAGCTATTCATTGCAGTTTTCCTTCTAAGAACTACATGTATATTACATTGTTTTATATTCCAATTAAGAGAATGTTCTCCTCACTTTTGAAATTGCTCAAGTGCAGGTCTTAGTTTCAAAATTGATGAAATAGTTCAGGCGTGGAATGATATGTATGAGGTTAAGAGGTGGCAGACTGGTGTTCCATCTTTCCGGCTGGAACCCTTGTTTCGGCGCCGAGTCTCAAAACTACACACCCAAGTGGAACATTTCTGAGAACAGTTACGAAAAGCACCATGTAATTATGTCCTTACATAGAGCTATATGGTTTTCAGGTATGATTAGTAATCCTTTATCTCCGGAGTTGCTTTCTGTATGATTATGAGTAGCGACATGTTTTTTGTCTGCCTATCATAGCAAGGATATGGCATGATGTCCAGAAATATGGGTAGTACTTGGTCTGGGTTGACTTTTTGCAGAATATGATTAGTTGGTACATGTGGTTATGATACCTAATGGTTTTGCACATATATAAAAAGAATACATTTGTGGCCATATAAATTTTTCGATAAGACATTACAACAGACTATTTTTTTCTCTTGAATCGGTTATTTATATGCAACTTTGAAAGAGGAAGGGTTACGATTATCTTGTGCATATGATTGTTATCATAGTCAATGTATGGTTGGATTTTGTCCTACAGGGTTGCTGCTAGTTGAGCCTACTAGATAGTTTGGTTACTATTTAAGAGAAATAGAAATGGGTATTCTAGTTTTAAATAGATTTCATCAACACGTCTAATAGCCACTCTGTTAGTTCTTTGATATGAAATGAAAGTCAAAGATATATTAACTTAAAAAATAGATGATTGCTCTAAATTATGCCCTGTGATGTATTTAAGGTCATCATATAAGGGTTGCAGAGTATCTTAGGCTAGAATTGTTTTGTTGATTTTCAAGATTTGAACCGAGTTTATTGATTGGTTTATGTGGAATACAATATGTATTATTCAAACTTTTAGAAATGTGTACTCTAAAACCGGGAAAGATATGTTTATGATTATCATAGATTAACTGACAAAATAGTTGCGGAGTATCTTATGTTTGTGTTGTTTTGTTAAAGATCACGCGCTTCTTGAGTTGCTAAATATTTTTGTCTTAATTTCCAGAAAGTCATGCCATCTGATTATTCATGCTATTTTACTCTCTTTACAACTCAGATTGGCAGAGTGTTATTCTATGATCTCAATACAATCTATGTATCTAAGCAGATTGATCATTGAACTGAATCACTGATACCGATGATGTATTTTGCAGGTTCATTTATTGATTGTCTTCTTCAACTTCAGTTTTCTTTTTTCACAATTGGAGGTGAAAAAAGCATCCAAGAGTTTGTCAGAGTGTTGTTTCGTTTTTGTTTGTTTGCAGCACAAAGTGTGTTTCTTTCAACAAGAAGCCACTTATTCATCATTGTATAATTTTTTGCTCTCGGGTCGAGTAAATGATCAGACTACACAAAATTTCCGTATCAAGGATGCATAGTTTGGACAGATATAAGTATCGCGATTGTAGAAGGAAAATTTTAGTTGTAAAACATTCATTCCTATTTTGTGATAGGGCTCTCCTGCTCATGTTAAGTAGGTTTGCAAAGTGTGCACTTTTTTGGAACTGTTTTATCTGGATATATTGATTGTATTTTGTTGGGTAAAAGGTTACCCCGGTAAAGTTTATTGATTGTTTTTGTGCATATTTGTTGATTCGCTTCTCGATACCATGCTTTCTTTTCTTTTGTCTTGCATCATATATGGGCAACAAGTCCGGGCTAAAGGACCATATTGGTCAAACCCGGACTGGATTTTTGCTCATCTCTCAACCAAAGATGACTTTTAACTATGATTTGGCTGTACATAAACAAAAGGTATGAGAGCTATATAACAATCTGTTAATCTCTCAGAAACTTTAACAGGCTATATGTCAATTTTAATCTATGATAAACATAAACATATATCACTTTTATAAACATACTATTTCAAGTTTTATAAAAAAGTATAGAAATAAATTGTAAAATAAATCAACTTATATTGCAATAAATACAACAAGAAACTGCTTTGTTAATTACGAGTATAAAGTATATAGCAAAATGACATAAAAGCCCTTCAACAATTGACTTGAGACGAAAGTGGCACGAAAATGAAAGGAGGGTCCCAAGCATAAAGAAACTGAACTGTCGCGAAAGGTGGAATCTGCCGGCCTCCATTAACTGTGCAGTTATTACCAACCGGCGCAAAGACATTTGGATCAACTTTCTCGACCGTTTGGAAACCATCACACGACACTGTAAGGGCTTGCTGGGAGCATTTGCACATGTTTATAATGCTAACATTCCATTCTTGTTTACCTTCTACTATTGCAGAAGTTCTTTCTGTCCCGATCGTTATGTCTTGTAGTCCACATTGACAAAAACCTAAAATGGAAACTCGTTTAGTGACCTGCACATCGATATACTTTATAATAGTATCCATTCCAGACATACATATATAAGATGTTAGTTCAACTGTCGCTTCGTTATATATTGCAAAACATATATAACGAAGCGACAGTCGATAAAAATATGTATTTTGTCATCCAGAAGATTACCATACAGCCTACAAACATACAACAAGAATATAAACAACTTGCAAGGGAATTGTATATCTGTCACAAAAGCCTGAATATCGTCACGACTAATAGAGATTTTTCGCGATAAACCAATAGCAAAAACTGTAATATGTAGTTTGATTTGCAAGTTTTCCTACAAATCCAATGGTTTTTTAGAACAGACCTGAGACTAACTGCTTGTTCTTGATAATTGATGAGTCATGTAAAGTATTTTCTTGTACTCAATACTACAAATCACTTGCAATTTGTAATAGAAAATGATATGAAATGTTTTTGAAAGAATTAAAAACAAACAAACAATCAATATATAAAAAAAGTTAAGTGGTGCTTGTTTGTACAAACAAAGATGTTCACCTTTGAAGAGAAGATTGAAAAGAACAAGTGCATGGATGAAATGAATTATTGTTGCCATGATTTGTCTCTCTAGTTTTGATGAGTTATGGTTTTTGGATTGATTTTTAATTGCTTCCCATATATATATATATATATATATATATATATATATATATATATAACACCCTCCCTCAATCGATGTCCATGTCCCACTTTTACATTCATGATAAGGACATACCGTTTTGCCTTAGGTTTTTTTTTTCTTTTTTAATCTTGGATGTCCACTCGTTTTAATATATTAATTCCTAGAGCTGACTCGTTTTTGCGAACAAGATAAAGCGACAAAAACATGAATTAACTAATTAGTTGGCATAAATATTGAAGAGCACACAAAATAAGAAACTTGGGTTTGGTGCTTGCAACTTTTTCAAAGTAGTGGTACAGTTCAATTCATTTATAAATTACAAAAACCATCCTTTAAGAATTGTCTCTTTGGTATGTTTTGTCGTTTACAAATCGTTTTTTATGGTTGCCCCTTCAGCAAACATCTGCTCTCCATTGATCATCCTCAGCATGATATATGAATGACTAAGAGAGGCTAATAAATCCAACAATTCCGGAGGGTCATTTCAAGGACTAAATTAAACCATTTTTTTTTTCTTATATGATAATGTGAATCAAAATTCTGAACTCGGTTTTAAAAGGCGCTAGGAGCACAAAAGCGACATGGTCTATTTTTGAAGCGCAAAAGCGGCGAGATTTTCGTACGCGAGGCGCACAGTTTAAATATAAGTTTATTAATTTATTTATATATAATATATACTACAATATTAATCTTTTTACATCTAAAATTTAGATAAATGAAAGATATATATAA
>JAOEHQ010047560.1:0-10752 GCA_025447715.1 Asclepias incarnata | reverse complement strand
CCCCCCCCTCTACAACAAATCTGTGGTCAATATACTTTGGTATATTGAAACTCTTGGACCTAACACCCTTTATTAGCGTAAGTGTCAATTTAAAACTTGAATTTGAATTGAATTAGTAATGCTAGACAGATGTCCACACGATGCGACAACGATGGTGGTGTGGTGGTGGCGACGATGGGTGGTGGTAGTGGCGACTGGTGGTGGCGGTGGCGGCAGCGAGTAGTGTAGGTTATTGATGTAAAAGGGGTAGTGTATTTATTTTAAGCGTCGGCGGTGTGGTGGTGGCGGCAACGAGTGGTGGCGGCGGTGGTGTGATTATTAATGTAAAAGTAATTGATGTAAAAGGGGTAGTGTAGTTATTATAGGAGTTGAATGATCTATGTTTTAAATTATTTCATTGAAGGTATTATATGTATATTAAGTGAAGATGTTTAAATTAGTGAATAAAGAAGAGGTGTAATTTGAGTAGATTAATTGTTTTTTTTAATAAAAAAGAAGGGATTGATGCTTTATATAATAATATAAATAATAATCCACGCAAGGAATATTGCCAATACTTGAATTTGAATTGAATTAGTATTATAATTACATTTGAATTTGAATTTGAATTAATAACAAACTAAGAATGCCAATTAACAACTAAGATAAAGTATACATACACATGACATTTAAATGGAAGTTATATGGCTAAAAATTGACAAATAAGCCAAAATCTAATTTGACATTAAAATAAAGTTGCCAACTAAGAACAAGATTATTATTGCTCATTGACATAGGGAGATTTACACACATACATATAGGGATACCGGATACACCTCGAATCAAGAGGTGGAACTAACGATTATTGAGTATTTCAAAACATTATTTATCTTTTGATTTATCATTGTCGACAAGTTTATAGAAAACTATAACGTATAAAAAGGTCATAAAGAAAGAGAGAACAATAAATGTATACAGACAAGTAAATAAAAAAATTATTATTAGATAAAAAAAAAACAAATAGATATTTATATACGATTTTGTCTCTCTTGTTAAATTAAATGAGTATGTATATATATACGTGCTATTAACAGAGATCTAAGTATTGTTATTATCACTACAAGTTAGTGCAATTCATTTTGAAGTTTATGTTGGAAGTTTACAATGGAAAAATAAATAAATTTTAAAAGGACAAAATTTAAAAATTCATGAGAAAAATTTAAAAATCCATGATAAAACTTTAAGATCTATTAGACGAATGCCCGCGCGATGCGGTGTGATGGTGACGGCGGCGACGTTGGTAACGGCGGTGTGGTGGTGGCGGCGACGGGTGGAGGTGGTGGCGACTGGTGATGGTGGTGGCGGCGGCGAGTAGTGTAGGCTATTAATGTAAATGTTATTGATGTAAAAGGGGTAGTGTAGGCTATTGATGTAAAGGTTATTGATGTAAAATGGGTAATGTAGTTATTTTAGGAGTTAAGGGGTTGATGTTGTAAATTAATTTTATTAAGGGTATTATAGGTATATCAAGTGGAGATTTTAAAATAATAACTAAAAGAGAAGGGTATTTTGGGTAGTTCAAAGTTGTAATTTGAGAAAAAGAGAGAGGGGTTGATGCTTTATATAGTGGTATAGATAACAAAATTTAAATTTCAAAAGGGGCAGTGGCCCCGTCCTACTCACCCCCGGTACTGCCCCTGCTTGCAAACTATCATCTCTTTCCAATTATTTTTTAGACAAATGTTCGGTCCGACAGTACGCTGTTTCAAGTTGGTGTATCTTGAGAACAGACGTTGAATCTGTTTAAAGGAATAGCTCGCCTTAATTTTTTGTTACGGTTTCATCTTTCAGGAAACATCGACCTCAATTCACTATTTTTGGTTGAATTGTTACGATTAATCGATTCTAGCTTTTGTTTCTAATCTTAATTATATTCTTGTATTTGTATTTATATTTATGTATGATGTATGATATATAAATGACTACATATCCGGTTCAAGGGCAGTTCTATATATGTTTAACATACCTATGTTAGATTGTATATTTTTTTAACAAGTATATGGAAAATTATGTTTAGACAAATGTTATTCATGATTTTGGACCTAGGTAAATTATAAAATAAGCATTTTGAAGCATTTAAAGTGGATGAATTATAATTGAATACATGTAATTTTTATTCCTAGATTCGTTACTGATCAAGTTCTTTTTTTTACCTATAGTTTAGATCTAATAATTTTTCATATATTTTGTTTAAAACTAAGACATGCATTATAACTGATAATAAGTAAATTATTGATTTAAAAACAACTTGGTTGATGCTCATGACATGATTGTAGAGTTCATTGTGGGTCATTTCATTTTTTTTGACTTCTTACAAAGTTTGTTTTTCTTTTTCTTTTGCATTACAAGTTTGAATATGCTCTTATGTATTTTCTTACTTTTTGTTTTTTATTTCACATGTTTGTAACATGTTCTTGAGTTGGCTATGTATAATTTTAAGTTCAACTTTGATGCACATAAGTCAATTATTTGATTATTTAATATTATTTCTATTTAGCTATGGTTTTTTAGAACACAAATGTTATTAATAAATTTCGCAAGGAATTTATTAATAAAATCTGTCATTCTTAAAAAAAACATAAGCGTCGTATCTATCTAAAGCGAGTTGTAATTGATAGTATCGTAGTTTAAAAAAAAATATAAATATGAGAATATGTTTTATAACAACATATGATAACACATTCACACGTTTTTTAAAATTAATTTCCTTTTCTTTTATACGACTATTGCTTGAGACTGGAAAAAAACTGCTCAAATCATTTGTGATTATTGAAAACCTAAGAAAAAGATATTGTCAGTTTTTTATAAAAGGGTTAAATATATAAAAATGTAACATATTTACCCAAAATTCCGAATAAAGGGAATGTATTTAGGTTTAAAATATTAAAAGAATTGCATTTTCAAAAAGTATTCAATAAAAGGAATATAGTTAGTTTTTGGTGTTAGAAGTCTGTTAACCGCCAAATTGGCATGCCACATCATTAAAAATGTCTATGTGGACTGTTAAGGTGGATTCCACGTCATCATCATCACCATCATTATTCCCAAAAATATAAACCCTAATTCGATCCGTGCTTCCATGAATACAAACCCAACTAAATTTAATACTTTTAAACACCAACATAAACTATTAATCACTAACCCTTATGTTATTAAAACAAACACCATATCAGATCGATTTCATTCACATTCATAAATCAAAAGCCCTAACTGGTCAACAAGAATTCAAGGATTAAGTGTTGGTCACCGATCTCCATTCTGCAAACGGTCACCACCACCATTGCAACCCCCAAACCCCATCAAAAACCCACCAGTCACCATCAAAACCGGCACCATCCCACCACTTACAAACCACAACAAAGAAGGAGACGATAATTTGTATATACTTAATAATACATCTCATCAGTCAACTAACTGAGTAAAAGGGTTCACCATAGAAGGGTTGAGTTGGTCAGAGTTAATAAGGTAAGAAGGGTTGTTGCCGGTGGACAGATTGGAGTTGTAAGTGGCGGAGATGGTGGTGGTTTGTTGTTTGATTGTTTCAGTTGGCTGCTTGGTTACCATTTTTTTAAATTTATTTTTGGAATAAATAGAAATATCTATATAAATATATATATATATATATATATATATATTCCAGCTCAGATGTACACCTAGACTTTCTTATGATGTGACATGTCAACATGGCAGTTAACGAATCTCTAACTCCAAAAACTAATAATGTTCCCTTTATTGAATACTTTTTAAAAATAAAATCTTTTTAATAATCAAAACCTAATACATTCCCATTATTATGAATTTTGGGTAAATATATTGCCTTTTTATAAATTTAGCCCATTATAAAAAAAGTCGGTAACAATTATTTTTTATTGACACATTATAAGAAAACTATGATAGGTAGAGTTGTTGTAGAGAGGGAAATATTTTTTCAGTGTAAGGCTTGTTTGGGATTTGCTTATTTGTTTATTATTCGTTTTTTTAAGTAGATATGTAATAACAATCACTTTTAAAAAAATTAATTATATTCTTATTTTATTTTATAAGAAATATACTCGTACAATTTAGAAAACTAGAAGAATACATGCACAATGCAGCGTCATCGAATATGTTGCGGAAGAATCGGACTGGAAAGGAAAACCGGATTATTTTTTAAATAATTACACATAAAAACGAAACTAGAAAGATATATATGTATATATACAGGAAAAAGTGAATATAAGGTTGTCATGTACCTAAGCTTAGGTATAGAACCCCTCATATACTAATTTTTTAATATTTATTGTATAATGAATAAATGATTAGGACCCCATGTTTTTTTTTTTTTAGAACGAAAAAAAAAATAAAAAAATAAAATATTAGAATGTGAGAGGTTCTATACCTAAGCTTAGGTACATGACAGACTTATATTTCCATCCCTTATATATATATATATATATATATATAGGTACTGGTTGAAATAAAACAAGTGTTAAAATAAAACAAATAAAACACTCTTTTTCTCTTAACTAAAAATCGTCGTGCATCATAAAAATCTTCGTGCATCAGTGTATATACTTGTACTTTATGAATCTTCGTGCACCAATTTTATCATGATCCAATGGTCAAGATCTTATCCTATTTTTTTTTTACTTTAATACTTGTTTTACTTTAATATTTGTTTTACAGTAACTAGGCCCCCCATATATATATATTAAACATGCAAAATAATAACATAAGTGGCACATTAGTTTAGCGGTGCCTATTTATTGTTGAGGATGTCCTAGTTTAAATCTTTGCTCAAACATAAAACTGAGACCAATAGAGTACAAGTACAATTACCATAAAAACTAGGGGTGTAAAAAAAAGAAGAGAAACAGAACACTAAAAAACCAAACCGAACCGTTTGATATGAAACTGAAAAAACCGAAACAAAAAAAAAATGAAAACCAAAAAACCGGTGTAGAACGGTTCAGTTATGATTTTTAATTTTCAATTCCTGCGGTTAATCAAACTGAACCGAATTAGTTAATTGCTTACATTTGTTACCTAAAATTGTAACAATTTTACTTACTTTCTTTTGAAATTTATGATTACCATCCAACATTTTAAGTAATTTTCTTATATATGCAACAATTTTACTTACATATTGTTAACTTTGTTTCAAATAACCAATTAATCATAGATCAACTGATAACACCACCATGTGATCACTTGGGCCCACAAGATGAAGAATGCAAGGGCACATGTTCGAAACTGCCAAATACAAGTGGAGAAACTATATCTTGTGATCAATGTGTGAGGATAGTGCTTCATCGGGCATAAGTTATATGAGGTGTGCGCTCTGGGTATCAAGACGGTACATGGGACCAGAGGGTTCCGACCCATTTACCTTTATTTTTTTAATAACTTTGTTTCAAATATATATCAAAAATATTAGTAATATCATATAAAAGACATTTTAAATAGTAAATCATAATACTTGTAGGTGAAAACTTGCATTGTATAAATACTAGAATACTGTTCACGCAATGCCCCGGCGAATAGTTTTGGCTTTTAAAGGAAATTTGTCGGCATTTGTATTGAGAATGGCCTTTTTTTACCCTTCCAAAAGTGTACTCTTATCTTGCTTTTATTTTATAATGTTTGCAATCCATTCTATTTTTTATGCATGAGCAATGTGGGATGAACTCATTAAAAATACAAAAGTCTTATTGTCCCACATTGGTTCAAGAAGGTTTTACAACATACATTTATGTCTATAAAAGTTCTTAAAATCTTTGAAAAGTAAATAAGAGTGTAGAGCCAATATCATAAAAATTTCAAAATTAAATGTAACGTATATTTATTTATAAACAATTTATTTATTATTTATTATTTATAAACAAAATATTATTGTCATTAATAATGACTATTATACATTAAAGAATTAATTAGTTAAAATTGTAAATTAAGTATTATAATTGATAACTTGAACTTTTATATTAGTATGACTTTAATAAATGGTTAACCGTAAACCGAATTGAATTTAACCAATTTTTTCGGACAATCAATTTGCGGTTAACCGCCTAATACGGTTTGATTTTGGGTAGTAAAAATAGATAACCAAATCCAAAAAAATGGTTCAAAATTTATAACTAACGGAACTGCACCGACCCGTTTACAACCCTATTAAAAACACCAAAACCCGTGGCACCAAAAATCACCTTAAGAAGTTTTTTTTTTTTTTGAACAGCAATCACCTTAAGAAGTTAACTAGTGAGATTCAATACAAGTTCAAATACGAGAACTCGGGTGAAATTGTCAGCATGCGAGTCATGGTGTTGGTTTAATTAATAAAATAAAACAAATACTATATATTAAAAATAAAGTAAAAAATTAATATTGTAAGTTGAAAAAGACTTTGATAAAAATGAAAAGAAAATAAATCCACTGTAACCTGCCCACCGTATAGCCAAAACAAGCACCTAGTTTTTGCTATCTCTCTCGAAAACTTATCTTTTTCTTTTCAACTAAAACAAAATCAAAGCCAAAACCTTTTTTATTTTTATATATTTGTTCTTTCATCCCATTTAAACACCATTATCATTTCACATTGATCTTTCATTCATCTTCATTGTGTTGTTGATACTTGCATCATATATACATATATATATATCTATATATATCTATCCAAAAAAAGATGCACTCTTTTTCTTGTTGAAAATCATCACATCAGACTATCAAAGTACCATTTCTGTCTATCTTTTTCTTTTTCCTGTTTTTGTCTCCCATTTTTTGAAATTCTTCTTTCATTCCCAGATCGTAATATCACAATTACTACTCAAAGTTTGCATCTTTTTTTCTGGGTGTTGAATTTTTCATAAAATCTTGATTTGAGTTATATCGAAACTATCATTATAAGTTAAAAGTTTGCATCTTTATGAGTTTTTGACAACACCCATATTGGAATACTAATAAATTTGTGTTTTTTAGTAAAAATCTTGGGTTTTTGTATTACACACATAAAAGGTGTATTAGTGCGTGAATGTAAGTTTTGGTGAGCAAATGGGAATGGAGAAAGTTTTAGGTAAAAAGATGAAGAGGAGATTAAGACATAAGAAAGATACTGCAGTTCAAAAGCTTTATGATACATGCAAAGATGTTTTTTCTACTTGTGGTCCTGGTATTGTTCCAACTGCTGATGGTATTGAACGCCTAAAAGTTATTTTAAGTAAGTTTTTTAAAATTTTTTTTTATGTAAATTTATAGTTTTTGTAATTTTATATTTTTTGTAATTATGTTTTCTCCAAATTTGATGTTGATTAATAAGCTGAAAACTGTTGTACATGGCAGTTGATAATTACTTTTAAGGGACGGTTATTTATACGTACTAACAATGTTAACCATAGCCAAGGAGTCTTTTGGAGTACTAAGTTTATTTTTGTTTATGTTCTGTATTTGTTTGTGCTATTTATGTTGGTGAATTTGAATGATTAAAGCACATTTTGATTTGTGTGTTACTTGGGAGTTAGATTTAGAATTTGGTATGTTTTTGATGAGTTTGTTTAGTTTGATGTATTGTAGATTACTTACTTGACTTTTGAAAATAATCCAGTTTTGACTGAGTGTCAAATGTGAAAATATTTTGAATATTGAAAATATATAAAAGATTAAATGTATTAAATATTGATAGTGGATTGCCATATACAGTTTTGGAACAAATAAATCTGACAACTTGTGAATATGTATTTGGATGTTAGATATAGAAAGCATTAGGTTTGAAAAAAGAATGTTTAAAGTTAGTTATAACTATGGAAGAAGTACATGAAAATGATGAAACATAAAGAAACCTTTGGTGCTCTGTTCATTCTGTTTATTTGCGCACACATTTCATACTTCAAGCTAACAATCTTCTGCTTGTGAGGCTATCTATTGAACTTGTTGGAAGTTAAACCGACAGACTTGAATAATCATCTATTCTCAATGTTTATCAAACCGAATGAGTTTCCGTGTTCTACATGTTGTTTGTGCTGGTGCTGTTGGTGAAATGCGTAAATTCTGTCATATTTTGTTAACTTATTTATTGTAAATTGTAACCGATCGTCACTAATGTTTACTATATAAAGAGAGTTCTTTAGTATGCAAGATTCCACCCGGACTATAAATTCTTACCCTTAATAATGTGTCGGCGTTGAATTGCATACATATTTATCGTTTCTTGATTGCCTTTTTGGTCGGTAGACTGTAATGTTTGCCATAATTTTTTTTTTTTATTATGCAAGATTCTCAACCGAGAGTATGGAAACTTACCAAGAATCCCTTTATGGACTTTTATTTCCTTGTAGACTTTAATTAAATCATAGCTTTTGTATGAACAACATGGAGTTATTTCTTTCACAAATGACAACTCTTGATAATGTATATCAAATTAACGTGTATCAATGATATTGGTTCGGAGAATTGCATGAGATTTTTTAGGGTCATATATGTCAAATGCACCATTAAATCTCTTTATTTCCCGATGAATTTATTGCTTGGATTTTCTTCTATTTTTTCAGATGAAATGACTGAACGTGATGTCGGTGTTCTCCCTAGTATGCCGTATTTCAAGGTTAAAGAATCTGGAGGATTTCCTAAAATTACGTACCTGCACCTTAGCGAATGTGATAAATTTTCGGTATGTTTTGTGTCAAGTACTCAAGTTTTAATAGCTATTGTTATCCTTGTCTAGCTTACTTGGAGCTGTGAACTCAAGATTCTAGAATGATCTGCAATGACTAACATTAGATTATTAATTGTAAGCGCAAATGTGGATCATGCGAGTCTTCTTAATGATGTGTGATTTATCATGGCAGATTGGCATTTTTCTTTTGCCGCCATCGGGTGTCCTGCCACTCCATAACCATCCTCAGATGACGGTTTTCAGTAAGCTTCTTTTTGGAACTATGCACATCAAAGCATATGATTGGGTGGACGATGGTGCTTCAATCTCTACTCCGAAAGCTGATTCATCAGAAGGTGAGTTCTTGGCTAGAGACATGTATTTTGTTTTACTATCCCTGGTTGAAAGATTTTGCCATGTACCTATTGATGCAAGCTTATTAATAATGATAAGCAATGCAAATATGTTAGCTACACAAAATGCAATTTGCTATTTTCTTTTTAGCTATGTATGCAACATAGTTTCCAACCCTTTAATGCAATGTACTTGCCATTCCTACCAAAGATCGCAATTTGCAGCATTAAATGGTATAAAGTTTTGGAACTATGTTGTTTTAAAGAGTTACAAACTGCGTATTTTGTCAAGAAATGACATGGATGCTGTGTTAAGTGGTTAGAGGAACTATGTTGCGTATATTGGTAAAGAGCAAATAGTAGATTGCATTGTCGTATTGTTACCTAAGATTGTAGTTTTAACTTTAACTAGTTGGCTATGAGTACTTGTGCACATGTTTATGATGTGCAGTTTGTATTCTTGTCGCATGTAGCAAGTCTTGAGGCATAACGTGTGATTGGGTGAATTAGTATGATCAAGTGGTCACCTGAGCCAATCTAGTGGGTAACTAAATGAGTCAATGAGCCAATTTAGAGCCAGATGGATGTAGGTTGATTGGCTCTAAAATCATATCAACCCTGTTGACTCTGAATTCATGGCTTGAAACTCATGCACCTCGTTTTATCAGGTGAAATAGTACCCGTTAGTGTACGTCTTGCAAAGCTCAAAGTCAACTCTAATTTCACGGCTCCTTGCGACACATCGATCCTTTACCCAACAGATGGTGGTAACATGCACTGCTTTACAGCAATAACATCGTGTGCTGTTCTCGATGTTCTCGGCCCCCCGTACTGTGACCCTGAAGGCAGGCATTGCCAATACTATCGGGCCCATCCTTTCACAAGTTTATCAGGTTTCTTACTCGAATCCCTCTCCAATTAATCCCAATCCTCTTTTTCCATAAAAGAACTCATAGACATCACAACTTTCTTATTGTGTGCAGTTGATAAAAAGTTGCCTGATGATGAGAAGACCGAAAACTATGCATGGCTAGAAGAGATTGACAAACCTGCGGGCTTATCCGTTGTTGGAGCGTTGTACAATGGGCCAAAAATCACTGAGAAGTGACTCGAGATTGGATGTTTAAAATGACAGCACAAACTCTCGTCTGTTCTTTTTTTCCCTTTCAGCTGTTGAGTACAAATGGTTTTGCTTCTGTTCTTTTACTTTGAAGATCTTGTACATAATTTAACTATTTGAGCATAGCCATAGAAAAGGGTACACCTTTTTCCGGAGTTGGAACGACCAAATTTACGTTAAGGTACAATAAACCTTGCACCAGGTACACATTTGGTCGTTCTAGCGTCGGAAAAAGTGTTCACCATGAAAAGGGATAGAAAGAGACACCAGTTTACTTTTCTTGAATTGTTTAAGATAGACATGTTGGTGTTATAAATAAATGGATTGTTAGTTCCGTACTTCAGTTTGGTTAATTTGCTAGATTTGGTTGTTACCAATGTTTTAAATATCGGAATTTTGGCCGTGCCGGCCGAGTACCCGGTACAGGTAATACCGGTATTCCGGGTGGTATTACCGGTAAGGTATTTTTTTATTTTATTTTATTTTTTTATAAAAATGTTACTAAACTTGTTACAATCTAACAAAAATAGTCAAAAATAATAACAAATAGGTATTTCATAACAAAATATAAGTTTTAAAGTTCACAAACAACAAAAAATAACATTAAAGTATCATAAAAA
>JAOEHQ010047559.1:0-10752 GCA_025447715.1 Asclepias incarnata | reverse complement strand
GCCCCTTGCCACTCCCACAATAAATGGAGAAAGCCCCTTGCCACATCATTTGCCACATGTCAAGGGATGCCCCTATGGGGGGCTTCTTATTTGTCTAAAACGGAACAATGGTTTGAAAGTTATGATGATCAAACAAAACGACAAAAGCTGATGGAGTTCGAAATCTGAGTTTTTATTGTTTCATTATGTATTTTGGCATCTTCCGGTGGCTTGAAATGACTTCGTGTATTGATAGAGATGAACTGTATTGATCATTACATACCCAAGCTTATGATGAAAATCTATGTATAAAACTCTAGAGTTTGTTAAACAGTTGATTTTCAAGTGATATTTGATTATATAAAGATTTATTTTTTACTTACTTTTTACATTAGACTTTGCAAAAGGTATGTGTAAATTTCAAATGTTGCATATTAAGAGATTAAGAAATGTGCTAAATACTTTATAAATTAATATAGATATAGATACAATAGCTTGAAACATCACCTGTGATCCTAAAGGAATCATGTCTTCGAAGAATTGGAATCGCGCTTGTTCGGCAGTGGCCCGGAAATTGTAATCACAATGAGTGATTTTTTTGTTAATACCCCAATTTATCTTGTTGGGTGAAGCTTTCCGTTCGAACTTAGAAGCACGAGTTTTCAATACCTCAGGTCAGCTTGAGTTTTTCAGCATAGCACGAAATCCATGAGCATAGATCTATTTCTTAGTAACCTCTGCGCTATTTTGTGTGTAGTTTGTTAGTTTCGTTCGTTGACGAACATCGTGACACACAAGAGTTCGCTCAAAAACAATTCAGGTCATAAGGAAAGTTGAAAAACTTCCATTGGATGCTGCTTACCATTTAGGGAGTGTCGATTTTTTATTTTTTTATTTTTTTTCTTTTTTATACTTTTCTGGTATTGGCCTCTGGAAACCCATAAAGTATTTGACACATACATATATTACAGTTTCATTTCCTATTAGTGTCACTGACTATCAATATCAACTCTCGTTAATTCTCGGCTAGAGATTACCAGGACAAAAACACGACTCTTAGAATTGGCGCATCGCATATGAAGTCTTATAAAAGATGAAAGCAACAATGTGATGTCAATAAAGATCAAAGCAAGAATAAGTTCAATAAACATATTTGATGTATAAGGTAAGATGATATTAACATTCCTAGATTGGGTGCCAAATGTCATTAGATTTGGGCAAAGGCATTTCTAATCCAAGTGTATGTAGTGTTTACCATAGAAAAAATTTCTTCGGTTAACAATAATTTTAGTTTTCCTTAATTTCAGTATAACCTCGTTTATAGAACAGCTTTAGCAATGAAACAGAACACATTATCATGCTTTCTGCCAACCACACCTTACACTATCAATGAAAAAACATCTTATATAATCTACTTCCACATAACCTCAAATTTATCATACCATCACACAAAAAACAAAAACAGATTTTTAAAAAAAATGGTAAGTGTTTCACCTGAACAACTATATATATATATATATATAGTTTACATTATATTCACTTGTGTATATATATCACCTTCCTATCACTTACTCATGTTTAATTCCTACCAGGTATCTTCTGCTGACAATGAAAGTGATATATCGCTAGATTGCAAAGGGAATCCTGCTGACAAGTCTAAAACTGGTGGTTGGCTTGCAGCCGGACTCATTTTAGGTACTTACAACGTCTTATTTCACTTGAAACCACAAACTAAACGATTATTATCATAAATGCAAAATATTTCATTGACGTAATATATGTCCTGCATGTAGTAACTGAGCTCTCCGAGAGAATATGCGTGATAGGGATATCAATGAATTTAGTCACATACCTACATGGAATATTGCATCTTACCGCATCAGAATCTGCAAATATTGTGACAAACTTCATGGGGTGTCTCAATATGCTAGCCCTTTTTGGAGGATTCTTGGCAGATGCTAGACTGGGTCGTTACCGGGCTATCATTTTATTTGCATCTATATGTGCTGTCGTAAGTTTTCAAGACCCTAACTTTGTCGTTTTTTCACCGATGTGAAACATGGTCACAGAAAAGGAAAAAGAAAACCATGGTAAATTAGAGGTGAAAATACAGCCAGCCCAAGCAGGTTGGCTAATGGGTTAAAACATGTTCGGGCTAAAACAGAACATTTTTAACCACGTGTCAAAACCAGCTACATTGGGTTGAGTTAACCTGTATACACTTTATTATCCATATTTACTGTTTATAAATCATTAATGTGTTAATTATGCTAACAAAAACAATTTTATTATTAACATAATATTTAGGTGTCGTATACATCATAAATATACTTTGGGCATCTTTCAACCCATTTGACCCCGTTCAGCTCATTTGACCCCTTCCTGTTTATCTAATCTTATTCTGACTGCCCCATTTGAAATATAAGACATCCCAAAGTTTAATTTCTGAAACCAGGGCGTGTCATTTCTGACGCTAGCAACCACCATCCCTAGTTTGAGGCCGCCTCCATGTGACGATGACGGCAAACAAAATTGCATAAAGGCCAATGCAAGTCAACTTCTTATGCTGAACATAGCCCTTTACACTATAGCACTTGGTGCTGGTGGCATAAAGTCAAACGTTTCAGGATTCGGGTCTGACCAGTTTGACAAGTCGAACCCGAAAGAAGAGAAAGCAATGGTTTACTTTTTCAACAGGTTCTACTTCGGCATTAGCCTTGGGTCACTTTTTGCAGTAACAGTATTGGTGTATATACAAGATAACGTGGGCAGAGGATGGGGGTACGGGATATCTGGTGGAACAATGGTTCTAGCTCTCATTCTGCTGCTGAGCGGGACAAGTTTTTATCGATACAAGAAACCGCAAGGGAGCCCGTTAACTATCATATGGAGGGTCCTGTTTTTGGCTTGGAAGAACAGGGAACTTTATCACCCTGAGGATCCTAGCTTCTTGAATGGTTACAACTCCTCAAAAGTACCATACACAGCGAGATTCAGGTAACTATTGTAGCCCAACTCCATTATATTATCAATATATTAAAGGTATATATAAAAACTAGCAGAGCACCAGGTCATTTGATACTCCTAAATCTAATCAAGAATTAACAGACAGAAAAATGGAAACCAAGCTCCACAAGCAAACAATGTAGATAACATAAAACCATAAAATTTAAAAAAAAACAAAAAAAACAAGAAGTGGCATCATGTGTGAGTGGGGTAAGGGGTCAATATGTGTAACATTTGGTATGTGTCTGTATAACTCCTGAAATACCTGGTACGTGTTTGTTTGACGCGAAGTACTTTTTGTCCTAATCTTTAATGACTAATTAGTGGGTTAAATATGATTACGAAAATTATATTATTTCAATAATAGTCTATTTTTTGAATGAAATGATTAGGAGGTTCTATGCGAAAGAAATATACTTTGGGGGACTTATTTGATATGTTTCCTTTCACTGATCTTTTCCTTCAGCTTTAGCACTTTGATCTATTTAAGATACAATAACTCGTATTGACCCATTGGTCCCATTTATAGTTAAATGGGTTGTAGGTTGTAACTGCCAACTCTAGAAATATCTAATATCACTAGCTATCTAGGCACTGATTGTTAATGAGTGTTACAGCTAACTGACTACTATCTTTACAGGCGCCTTGACAAAGCTGCATTAGTGGGTGATGATTGCAAGTTTACAGATGAAGATAGAAGCAACCCATGGATCGTCTCAACTGTAACTCAAGTTGAAGAGGTGAAAATGGTGATAAAGCTCATTCCTATATGGTCAACAGGCATTCTCTTCTGGACGGTTTATTCTCAGATGAATACTTTCTCCATTGAGCAAGCAACCATCATGGATCGAAAAGTTGGTAATTTTGAGATGCCCGCAGGCTCATTCGCCTTCTTCCTATTCATGTCCATTCTCTTATTTACATCTATTAACGAACGTGTCATCGTTCGTATTGCTCGTAAGATAACCCATGATCCAAAAGGACTCAGAAGTCTTCAAAGAATAGGAATCGGGCTTGTTCTGTCAGTGGTGGCAATGGCAGTATCTGCTGTATGTGAGAAGAAAAGGCGGGAAATGCAGGTGAATCAAAATATTAAAATGAATTCTTTTTGGCTGGTCCCGCAGTTTTTCTTGGTTGGTGCGGGTGAAGCATTTGCTTATGTGGGTCAGCTTGAGTTTTTCATCACAGAAGCACCCGAGAGGATGAAATCCATGAGCACAGGACTATTTTTGAGTACTTTATCTATGGGGTTTTTTGTGAGTAGCATGTTAGTGTCATTGACAAATATGTTATCGCATGGGACTTGGCTCAAGAGCAACTTGGATCAAGCAAAGTTGGAGAATTTCTATTGGATGGTTGCAATTCTGGGAGTGTTCAACTTTTTAGCTTTTTTGATTTTAGCATCTCGGCATGAGTATAAAACACATCACTATGGTGAAACTAGTAGTGGTCGTGAAGAAGAGATTGAGGCTCAGAACATGGGAAAAGATCCAAGTGTTAAAGGAAAGGAAGAAGCCTAGTACACATATATTGGTGCTACATGAATAATGCTATTCACATAGCTTAACTTTGAAATATATATGTAGTATATATTCCTATCAAAGGAGTACTACAATAACCAAAGTCTCAAACTTATGCAAATGTAGATAAACTCAAATGAGAAATTCAATCCCGAAGTATTACGTGAAAAAGATGGCCAGTCGGGAGTCACTACATGTAGATGTTGCAAAGCACAATTCTGCTTCAGTACATGGTACAATTATTTCATCCCGTAAGATTTGTGTGTAAGCCTACTGTATATTTAAGCAGTGGGTGTTGAGAATTTCATCCGCGAAAAACTATATATAAAGACGATTAGACATATTGTCTCTAACACTGAGTGAATTTCAGCAAATACGTTTATGTTGATATTCAACTTGTGTGTAAACACTCTAAAGCCCATACCACCTTATATACTAATAATAATAGCTAACAAATAGTATAGCCACAATATTAACAACCGGATAGCATGTAGAAAACATTAAGCACCATAATTTTTAATTGCGCACAAATAAGGAAATTAAAGATGGCATGCACATCTTAAGGTTGTGGTTCACACTCACATGAAAACTGATGAGAGAAAAAACAAGGACATAAATAATTCTAAAGTCCGAATGACCCATTTATAAATTTATATAAAATGTTAATAATGATTACCGTTGTCCAAGATTCCATCATCTACTTGCCAATTTATATAAAAGCTTGAGTAGTATCACTTAGAAGGCGTAAAATGGGTGACAACCAAAGGTGGACGGAGCGCACTCTGGTTTTCCTGCTTTTCTTTCCGGGCCTTAAACATCTCCTCAGTCTCGACCACAACCAACCTTTTAACCTGTATCAAGCACTACATTTGTTAATCCACGACATAAGATACAATATCACAATGAAACTGAACTCTTCGTAAAAAATACCTGTTGAAGCATGCCTCTGACAGTTGGAGTGTTCCATCGCATGACTGTTCGATTACATTTTCCAAGACGCAATGCTTCTAACGTGCGCCTGTGAAGTTTTCTTGTCCCTGGAATGCCTCTCACTAGCGTAATGTATAGGTTGGGGCTCCATGCTATTGGAGCACATGCTTTGTAAGCCTTGTAAGCATTCATCTTACTTTATTCCTACACCAAATATGTACAGCAAGAGAACATTTGATTAACAAGCAAATCATTCAATATATTTTATCTATTTAATGTATTTGTTTATGCAGCATATTAAATGCTGTAGGTGAGACCTTACACGTGACACGACCACCGCTATTTAAGGACCTTAAATTTTTGAAACACGTACTATTACCATGACCCCAAGTAAAAAACCTTTGTCAAATGAAAAAACAAAGGTTAGCTAGGTTCTCAAAAAAAAACGAAGAACAAAAATTGGGCCTTAGTATTGTCGCCTATTCTTCTAATAGTGAAAGAAGGCTTTTTAAACTTAATTTGTTGAGGTTATACTTAAGATCAACAATGTCACAAGATAGGCTTAACTGATTGACAATGATAGCAATTGAAAGCAATCTATCAAAAAGTACTGATTTTAAAAGGTTTGATCAACAATAAGACTTCAAATAATGCTCACAGACAATAACTTTTTTCTACTAGAAATATAAGGGTAATACTTCTCATCAACTTTTGGAGGCAGAAAACTAATTTACTGGACTTGTAACTGTCGTTTCTATACGCTTACAATAATTATAGTACCATCACATTTTTTTAATATAAAAAAAAAACCCAGCAAGGTTGGATCAAGTGGTTAACACCCTTGCCTCTTGAGACAGAGGTGAGGTCAAGGGTTCTATCCTCATGCCTTGCTGGAGGTCCTTTTCAATACTAGATAGAACCTGGAAGCAGCCTCTCTACACCGTTGTGGTAGGGGTAAGGCTCTCTACATCTCAACCTCCCCCGTACACCGTCGTGATATTGGGACCCAAAACCCGTGGAAGACGGCACTGGCTGTTACTTACTTACATTTTTTTAATACATGCTGAAACTTTTTCGTGTCATAAGCCAATTCTTTGATCCGGTGTCGGAGTAGTCTTTCGATTAACATAAGAAATCTCAAATTCCATTGAAATCTTTGAACCAAACGGCCCCTTAACTAATTAAAGGATTACAACAAATCAAGGTGGCATTTCGACAAACAGTTTGTGGGCATATAAAATATTTAACCAAAAAGATAGAAACCACATTATTATAAGAAAATATGTAAACAAAGGTTTAACATTGATAGATTAACAAAATAACAGTTAATTAGATTAATATAAGGAAGATTAAAAGCCTGATTAACACTACAATGAAGAAAAAAACAAATATAAAAAGAAGTAAGGTAATGAAAGCGGGCACCTGAGAAGCGGAACGGTGAAAATGATAGTATCTCGGTCCTCAGATGAACTTTTCTATTGGGGTCAAAACGGCCCAATTGTTAAATAAGTTGGGCTAGTTAACTTAATAAGTTAATAGTCAGCCATTATTCAAAGTAATTTAAGATGTTTATATCTATACTACGTTATAAATCAAATGGACGGTGTCTTAATTTTTAAAAATTTTAAACATTTCCTTATATATATCATATCATTTAATATCATTTAATATTTGTATTATTTATATATTAATTGATTATATATATATATATATATATATATATATATTACATAATCAACTTTAAATATTCTAACAATAATAACAAACACATTTTTTATATACCCGTGTGTTATGCAGTCTAGAACCGGCAATCTGCGAAACCAGCGGCCGGCCACCATTACCTTTGATGCATGTACTGAATAAAGTTTACGAATTTCATATACACTATAACTTAAATTTTTTGAAAAATCATTCACCACCGCGCATCACGCGGGTACATTCCTAGTGTGTTTAAATGACATATGAAAAGGTGTTATCGCCTCTTTTTATATTATCTTTAAAAAACCCCACATGGTCGGGTTCAAAAAAAAAATTATATTAACGTGTTTGTGTTTTTTATTGATGCAAAGTAAAAAGGTAAAAACCTAAAATTCAAATGAAAGAAAAAAATGCGGCAAAAACTACTAAAAGTGGAACGAAAACAAAAATTACAAAAAAAAAAAAAACTGAAATGATATATGTGAAAAGAAATTTTAACAAAAAAATGGTTTTAAAAAAAAAAAAGAAATCAAAGGCTTAAAAGAAAACTAACATATAAAAATCTAAGAAAACAAAAAATTAACAAAAGAGGCTTAAATGTCACACAAAGATACAAAATATATAGCATTTCTATAAAATATATAACTTGAGGGGCTAAAAAAACAACAAAAAAGAAAAAAGCAGAGGGCATAAAACAAAAAGAAAAAAAAAGGAGGGGTGAAAATGTAAAGTTCAAAAAGCAATAAAAAAAAAGGTAAATTACATTTTTCGTCTCTGAACTTGACACGATTTGTACTTTTAGTCATTAAACTGAAAAAATTACAAGAAAGTCCTAAACTTGGCTTTTTTTTCACTTTTGGTCCCACGCCTAACTCTGTTACATTTTCACCGTTAACCTCCCTACATGAGAAATTGTGGGGGTATTTTCGTCTTTTGCATAGTTTTCTTCTATGTCTACCCTCATCTCCATATCTCCATATATATATATATATGTATATATATATATACACTAGACGCATGCCCGCGCGATGCGACGGCTATAGTGGTAGTGGCGGTGTGGTGGCAGCGGCGATGGCGGCAAGGGTGACGGCGAAGGGTGGCGGTGGCGGTGCGGCAACAGCGACGGGTAGTGGGGGCGGCGGCGGTGGTGTGGTGGTGAATGTAAAAGTAATTGATCTAGAAGGGATCTATATTGTAAATAATTTCATTAAGGGTATTATAGGCATATTAGGTGGAAATGTTTAAATTAGTGAATAGAAGTGAGGGGTAAGATAAAAAGATCTAGAGGCTTTTTTGAGAAAAAAGGGGGAGGGGTTCCCCTTTTATAAAGGAGTATAGATATACATATCCATATATCTATCTATATTTATGGAAAGCATTATTAAATCTCATATACAAACACACATACAATCGTGAGTGGGTGGATCTACAAATAAGATAGCATGTGTGCTTCACTCATCTCCACATATCTATATATATCTACATATATCCATGTATCTATCTATATCTATGAAAAGCATTATAAATCCCAAATACAAACACACATATACATACCAACATATATGTATTCACTGGAAAAAAATCATGGGTGGATTGATCGCCGGAAATCTGATTAAGAATGAGTTTTGATCTATAATGGGTTAGGGTTTAAAACCCCTCTTCTTTCACCACCACCACAATATCTGGTTAGGGTTTAAAAGCCCTATTCCTTTTAGTTCTTTTTTTAAGAACTATTATGTATATATATTATATATATATATATATAAACAAACAAAATTGTTTATAAAGGTAAGTAGGTACGGACCCACTGGGATAAACATTTCCGTTGACCGGAAAGACGACGGAGGAGGTTGGTGATTTGGTATGGCGATGTGCAGCTGAATAACATCCTCGGATTAATGCCACCGCCGCTAACAACACATATATCATTATTATTGTTATCAGTTTCATTTTTTAATGCATATATTAAGTGAGTTACTCACAATCAGTTATATATATTTCTTAGAAAGATCCCTAAATCTGATGTTGATGATGATGATGATGATGATGGAATTGAAATTATATACATACACTATAGATATAGATATTTGGATAGATGGATTTTTTCTTCCTTTTTTTTTTTTTTGCGTTGTTGACTGAGAGAGAAACCAGACAAAGAGAAATACCCCCACGTGTTTCTCACGTGGGGAGGTTAACGATGAAAATGTAACAGAGTTAGATGCGGGGATAAAAAGTGAAAAAAAAAAAAGAGCCAAGTTTAGGACTTTTTTTGTAATTTTTTCAGTTTAGTGACTAAAAGTACAAATCGTGCCAAATTCAGAGACGAAAAATGTAATTTACTAAAAAAAAAAGGAACTGGCAAGGGCAGATAACAAAAAGGAAAAAAAGGAGGGACCAAAATATAAAGTTTAAAAGGGGGAAAAAAAACTAATGGTGGGGAGTTTGAACCCATGACCTCCATCCCCAAAATGTAAGATTCATCTACTATTTTATAATTAGTAAATGTTGTATATATATTAAAAACGTAAATAAAGACAAAATAGCGTTATAACTTTCATCTTTAATTATATATATAATAGTTAAACCCTGAGTATATGTATGAATTGATTAGGTTTTGCAAAAATCAATAAACAATTGCCGGTCATAAGATATCTAAATATCTATATATATTCTAATGAGTATTTATTTATTTATTAAGAACGAATAATGATATGGCTAGTTCTAGTAAATATTGACTTTTAAATCTTGGAATTTTCAACACAATAGGAAAACTTCTAGTTTATGATGGTTAGTTCAACTGGCTTGAGGCACCGGGTTTTAACCCAAAGGTGGGTGGATCGATCCTTGTCAAGTGTAAGGCGATCCCTTTTGTTAAATTTCCCAGTGGAGGGAGCCTTTGGGGGGTTTTCCCTGGCAACCAGATCAGTTTGGATGTAGCGGGATCCGGTTAAGACAACCGACTACCCAATGCTGAGATGACTTTCACATTTGTATGGTGGAAGGTGCTTCGGCATCATGAAAGATGTGCACTTGTCAAAAGAAAAAAAAATATAAAAGGAATACTGAACAGACTTTGAATTAATTATAGACAAGAATTGTCATATAGTGGAAGCAACTATGGATATATCTAAAGTCTGGAAATATGAGATATTTAATCGCGTCTAAAGAATGTGAATAGAGCTCGTTTGATATTGAGATTCCATGAGGGATATAAAATGCATGAAGTATGTCTCGTGATTTTAAAAGCTTAAAACATGTGTGAAAAGTTCCCAAGAATATTATTTGATCAAACTTTGCATAAGTGTATATTTATTGAAAAAGTGCAATATAAATTATTATATTCATGAAACTTTATAAATAAATTTGAATATGATATAAGTTTTATGTAGTTTGATGATTTGAAAAATCAATAGAACTATGAGGGAGTGTCAAATGGTGATGTAATTAATGAAGGTGAAATAAAAGACAAAGTTTGTCTTTGTTTATAAAATTACATCTTAAGGATGAATCAATGTGCATCATGAAAAGGGTTAAATTGAAAAGGGTTAAATGGAAAAGCGCAAAAGGACAAAAGTTTGGAGGGTTAAATTGAAAAGGGCAAAAGTTTGGGGGTTAAATG